>JANHZT010001797.1:100739-111135 GCA_032468215.1 Stegonotus admiraltiensis | reverse complement strand
GAAGGAGGGAGGGAGGGAGGGAGGGAGGGAGGGAGGAAGGGTATGACCATGAATATGAGTCTGCTAATGTAGTGATCTTCAACACAAGCTCAGAAATAGCAGATCTTGTTAAACGACTTAAGCCTGGTAATGATTTTATTGCCACTAAAGTTATTCAGTTGTTTGACCCTGTCCTGACTTTAGTTTCATTTATAGATTGTAAAGTATTAATTCCAATGGACTAGGTTTAGTTTTGATACTGTGTTTCCCCAAAAATACAACATTCAAAAATTAAGGCCTAGCCCAATTTTTTGGGGGGTGGGAGTAATATATGCCCTATCCCAAAAATAACCCCTAGTGAAGGGGTGGGCATGGCCAGCACAGGAGGCAGCCTTTCCATTCCTCAGTCATCTCATGGCTGCTCGGCCCCTTAACCGTGGCCTGCAGATCAGCTGATCCAGCGAGGGCTGGGAGTTCTGTCTCTCTGGGTGCCTGGAGAACTTTCCAGTGCACTCTTGGTAGCCCCAGCCCTGCTCACGGTGCCAGGCAACCTTGCAGCTGAGGGCCCCTCTGTTCTGCAGCTCACATTGTGGCTATAGAGCAGGTGGCGACTACAGTTTGAAAGGGTTTTCTCTGTGCTATTTCTCTTCTCTGCTCCACCTGCCTGCCCATCCACCATACCTGGGCCTGCTGGGCACCATCTGTCCCAAATCAAGCGGCAGGGAGGCTTTGGGAAACTCCCTTCTAGCGCCCACTGCCCTGGCAAAGGCGAAGATGAAGCAGGCAGGGGCTGCGTGGGGCTCCTCTGATGGCCTCTCCACCCCACTCCACTCAGGGTTGGCCCATACACAAGGTGCGAGTATGGATTGAGTATGGCATTTCACCTTCCTGCCTTTTGCGAACTTTTGGCTGCATGCAATGAAAGCAGCAGAAGCCTTTATTTCTCTCCCCCAAACTCTGCTAGAAATGAGTCTTTGTGAGACTCGTCACGCCGCCGCAGCCTCTTGGAACAGGACTCTGCAAGGCTTGTTGTGCTGTTGCACACACAAACAGCAGCACTGCTGTGAGCTTTGTCATAGTTGAAGTTTGTGGGACTACCGTAAAAAAAAACTTCTCGCAAAAAGTTGAAATTAATTGATTGAACTTTTTTTATGGTAGTCCCACAAACTTGTTTCCCTGCACACAATGGTGAGAAAGGCAATGGAGCTGGAAATCAAGTACCGGTAGGCAAAGAAACGCTTGGAGGAAGCGAGGGCACCTGGGTGGTGGTGGGTGGGGCAAGCTTTTCTGCCCAGAAAATCCTAGTTTTTGACAGCTGATGCTGAAAGGCAGAGAAAGAGCTACTGGTAAGAAGCCAGTCAGTCCGGGTGTTGGGAATATACTTTCTCCCCCGCCCCACCCGTCCCCATCTGCCATCCCTCTTGATAAAGATGAAGAGATGGCAAGAGAAGCCCTGTCTTGCTCCATGCATCTCGCTTCTCCCCTGCTCCACCTGCCACCCCCCTCCATAAAGGGGGCGGGTGCCTAAGGGAGGGGCATGTGAGTGGGGGAGAAGAGATGGTAAGAGGAGCCCTGTCTCACTCCAAGTGCCCCAATGAAAGGCAACAGCAGCCTGGCTGCTTCCCTTCCCTGCCCTCTCTGGCGCTGGAAGCCAACTGACAGGCACACACTCAATCACTCATTCATCCCTCTTGCTTTCTCCCTCCCCCTTACCGGCCAAAATCAGCAGGCCAGATTCGGTGAGCTGAACACATTGCCGCTGCCTGGGAGGAGGAGAATGTGAAAAATGGGCTCTCTTTTAGCACCTCCTCTCCCTCCTTTCCTTCTGGGTGGCGGCAGTGCATCTGGCTCACCTAATCTGGCCTGCTGATGTTGGGCGGCAGCGGCTCTGACTCAATCCTGGCCAGCAATGCTGTGGGCAAGAACCAGCAACACCAATCCTGCTTCATGGCTGTGCAGATAAAGCCCGCACCGGCCACTGCTCAGAGCTCTGGCATCAGTTCCCCTCTCCCCAATCCCAGGTCAACAGGGTTAGGGCTGGCAAGAGTGTGCCAGAAACATCTCCAGGTGCTGGAGAGATAGAACTTCTGGCCCTCTCTTAATCAGCTGATCTGCGGACCGTGGGCTGTGGTTAAGGGGCCAAGCAGCCATGAAGTGATTGTGTTCGCTGCCTCCTCAAAAAAAAAAAAAAAACCTCCCCGAAAATAAGGCCAAACAATTATTTCAGGGGTCAAAAGAAAATAAGACACGGTTTTATTTTCAGGGAAACACGATAGTTCCAATCAATAATAAAAGGTTATCTGGGTTCTGCTTGCTAATTTTTGGTCTATGGCCAAACATGTAGTACTTCTACAAGAATTTTGAATTACAGCTGGGATATAATTTTTGCTTGGAGTCATATAGCTCATTTATCTTTTTAGAGAGAATACAATCTAAATCTAAATACTTAAGGAATTTATTTCAAATTCCACAATGCGTTCCCAACATTGTCTTACACCATAAGGCTGGCAGGACAAACACTGAAATTCATATCCCTCTCTTATTGGCTAAAGTTACTTTTTTTCCAGCTACAATGGTGCTAAATAAGTGGTGGTTATCATCAGTCTTTGGAATTCTGGCCATCACAGCATCCTGCAATCATATGGTACTTGGCAACTGGCAGTGTTGGGCTCCAAATTTTTTAAACCAGTTCTCTGCCCTAATGATTTGTGGCTGGGTTCCATGTGATTGAATGTGCGTGCCCAACTCTATGTCATTTGTGTGGGTGGTACCTGTATTGGACAGGAAGGGTTGGGGGAGGAATCCAGGGGTCTCCCGTGGTGGAGGAGAGAAAGATCCAACCTGAGTGTGTGTGTGTGTGTGAGAGAGAGAGGGGGGGAGGGGGGGAGAATGAGACCGCGTCAAGCTAGACTGGGTAAGCCGGCTGTGAGAGGAAGAGAAGCTGGGTAAGCTGGACCCAGATGCTTCCCAGGTCGTCTCATCCCAGAAGCAGCAACCTTGCACTCTCCTCTCTGTGCTAGCTCCCTTCTTTGCATGGGATCGCCCAGCAGTGGAGATGGAGAGGGAGAAAGGGGCAGCGGGGCCTCTAGCATTGAGGGGAGAGTGCCATATAGAAACAGGAGCACACAGAAACGCCACCCCCTTCTCCCTCTCCCTCTCCATTGCTTGGCAATCCCATGTGAAGAAGGGGGCTAGCAGAGAGGGGAAGAGTGTGAGGTTGCTGATTCTGGGATGAGGGGACCCGGGGCATGCCTGGGTCCACCTCACCCGGCTTCTCTTCCTCTTGTGGCCAATTTTTTGGGCCGTTTTCAGGCAGTTTTGGGGCCGTTTTCAGGCTGCTTTTTGGCTGATTTCAGGCCTTTTTTTATGCCTTTTTTTGGGCCAGTTTTGGCTGGAAAAATGGCCTGAAAATGACCTGAAAATGACCTGTTTTGGGGCATTTTTGGTCCATTTTCAGGCTGGTTTGGGGCTGATTTTGGCTGGAAAAATGGCCTGAAAACCATCCGAAAAATGGGTGGGGGCAGGGCTAGCCAGTGGTTTAATTTTTCGGTTCTCCGAACTGTGTGGAATCGGAATAACCAGTTTGGGCAAACCAGTCCTAACTGGCAGCAGCCCACTTCTGGCAACTGGCTTGCACTTACAAGGTTGCAGTATCCCACAGTCATGATTGCAATTTGCTACCTTCCCTGCCAGCTTCTCAAAAGCAGTCATTTGGCAGAATGGCAGGACAGAAGATGGATGGTGCAACAGGAAACAAGACCAGGGAGATGGACAGTGTGTGGCATAAGTGAAAGAAAGGAAGGTTTACCAGAGTGACTTGCAATGTTCCCTGCTGACTTCCTTACAGAACTTTGCTTATAGGAAGCTGGCAGGGAAGGTTGCAAATGGTGATTGTGTGACCACTGGATTAAACTTCGTAAATGTGAACCAGCTGTCAAGCTTCCAAATTGCAATCACATGTCATGTCAGTGCTAGAATGGTTGGAACTTCAAGGACTGGTTATAATTACCATTTGTTTAGTGCCATCACAACTTTGAACAGTTGCTGAATAAGTGGTTGACAAATAAAGACTACATTTAAAGCTATGCCTAATTGCAATTAAAAATTGATTAGCAAATTGAAATTATATAGGCTATTGTTCCTAGTAATGTTTCACTAGTAACATTAATCTGAAATAAATGTGTTCCATTACATTTACTCACAAAAATGATCAGTAGGACTGGTAGAAAAAATATTTGAATGATTGGCAGCTATCAATTTGCAAATGTTGCTATACAGAAAATGTGAATTATCTTGTGCTTTGTTGAGAAGTTTGCCCAGTCCTCTAGCCTGAAGGGGAAAAACTTAATTCCTGAAAATTCTGGTAAGAGAAGTGAGATTGGTGGATAATTTTTTTGTGAAAAAAATAGCAAAAGACCATCATTTCTATGATCATATTCCTGGAATAGACACTCATTCCTACAAAGAAGGAATAAGGTCCTTGGGAAAGAACTAATGCTCTTCTTCAAATATGTTGATGGGGATTCCTAGAGGTGAAGCTTGTTTACTCATACTGGTAATAGAAAAAAAAACATGATGCCTGTAAAACATATGGTGATTTACTTGTGTGATATAATAAATGTTCACACATTATATGCATTGTCTAATATTTAGTACTGAGGAGAAATAAGTCATGGTACTTTTCAGCATAAATAACATGAAGAAATGAGCTGTTTGATAAGAGATTAACAATTACATCTAAAATGCTATTTGATTAAAGAGCTGGTCTGGCAATACACAAACAAAACTGAAAATTCTCAATACATGGATGAGAGAGTGGAATACAGATTAAAGACTTCATATTTTTTAGGCATTTGGGTACAATTTATGACAGGCTCTAGTCCTATGGTCTGTCCAACTTTAATTTAAAAACTCCATATGGTGCCTTTCAAAACAAAAGTTTCTCAGAATAGCTTTTTGTGTGTATGCCTGCAAGTCAATTTTGACACCTAGTGACTGCCTGAAGGACCACCTATAGTTTTCTTGGCAAGATTTTGGAAGCAGTTTATCATTACTTATTTCCTAAGGCTGAACTTCATCCAGCTGGCTTAATCCCTAAGGCGGAACTAGAACTCAAGGTATCCAGGAATAATTTTAATTACTTCATATTATTTTAATTATTCAACCTCCATTAGGCAGTAAATAAAAAAAACAGAAGTAACTAAAAATCTCCACTTTGGAAGCGTGTGTGTTCTTCTTCACAGTGACATTGAAGAGTAAATATCATTGAGATAGTTTGATCCTGTAAAAACCTTCCATCATACAAGACTATGGGAGCAAACAGAGAAGGGTTTCAAACATCATCTAAAGGTTCAAAAAGAAACATACTAGAAGTTCCCTATAATGTTATTGCATCAAATTTAACATTAGAAAGGGGTCTAATAATTTTTACACTGAATCTTCAGGGAAGGCAATAGGACTTGGGAAATAATTCAGCAGAAACATTCTTAGCAGATGTGGAAAGTTTTTTTTTTTTTTTACCAAACAGGAACTGAGTACTGTAGAAAAGCCAGAAATATGTCATAAGACAGGATATCCACTCAAAGTCAAAGAAACAATGGCAAATATATGCCAGGAACAGTGGAAGGGGAGAATTCTCAGAGGAGAAACATCCATGACTGGAAAATATTAAGTTTGTAAGGGAATATACTTATGAAACAAACAAAAAGTTAAAAAGTTATAATTATATAGTTACCTACATCTAAATTATATTAAACAAAATATCTTTACAATCCCCAAGGCATGTCAGATTTTGAGCATCCCTAATATTTGGAAATAGAAAGTTGAATAATTTGACACACCCTCAGTTCATAAAGTAGATGCTGGAGAGTGTACCTACTTCATTAAGGTTAAGATATTCCTGGGCTCGCCTTATTACAAGCAATATATAGACTAGTGTTTTTCAACCTTGGCAACCTTAAATTATGTGGACTTAACTCTCAGAACTCCCTAGCAGCTGACTATGGAATTCTGGGAGTTGAAGTTCATCCAGCTTAACGTTGCCAAGGTTGAAAACACTGATACAGATCTATCACCCAATTTCTACTTCTTGGGAGGAGTATGATTACCTTCCCTTTTACAGTTTCCCTTCACTCGCGGTTTGACGTCACCGTTCTTAGGCACACCCAAGGGCCGCTGAGCTAGAATCGTTCTTTTGGATTCTAGCCGCGCGGCTTCTCTGTTGCTATGACAACAACGGTAGTGTTAGTCGTTGTCCCGGAACCTTCTCGGCCCTTTTGTACAGAGCTTAATCATTGGTTCTAAAAAGCGGCCTTTGGGGGAAAAGGCGCATTTTCATTGGTTCCTGACTTTGCGGATTTGATCGCTCTGCGGACTGGACCTTTTTATTGGGCTTAAAAACAAACATTGGTATAATTATTACTGCAAAAATAAATAGTAAACAAGAGAGTTGCCATGGTGTGAGCACTGACACTCCAAGCAGGTGAGTGATAGAACAGCGGCCGAAGAGCAGCGATGTCCGCTTCTCTGCAAAAATTGGGGAGGAGAGAGGGAAGGAGCAATAGTGCTCAATCCCTCTGGTCCCCTCCTGAGATCAGCCTCGTGTTTTGCGATTAGAAGGAAAGGTGCGGAGACTGTGAAAAGCCGTTCTTCAAAATTCTTTTACTGCCTGAGATTTCGCGTCGGCGCGTGTGAGACAAATGTGCATATTCATGGACAGAGAGTGTGACTTCTTTTACTGAAAACCAGGAACATCTTTTAGCATCTTTAAACAAGCGCTGACTTAACAGCTTCTGTAGAGCCCGTTCGGCCAAGTAAACAAGGCACACGGCCTCCTCCGTGGTTATAATGCAGATGGGCTCAGGTTAAAAAAGATAAACGTATACTGTGTATAAATGAGGGTCTCAATTTAATACCTAAGGAGTACAATCTACCGTTTCTTTGTTTCAAGAATTGTATTTTTTTTGGCGGGGGGGGGTCCCCATTCTTTAAAGATTTCTCACCTATATCTTTATAGGAGACCTACAGTGTAGATTTGAGAAACCCAGATAACCAGTTAACTATATGTAGTATACATATGTATGTAGTACTATACAATTTATGTATTTGTATTCTACCTATATTATTTTTACAAATAACTTAAGATGGTGATGCAATGTGTTGCTAAGAAGCTGGATCTAATTATTTCAGAAGTTAGCAATGCAAAGGTATTTTTTTGGTTTGCTGGATGTCATCTACCTTACAGTGCAGTCTAGAATACCACATCTATTTCTATAAGTATATACACTGTATCAGTAATTGACCTTGACTAATTTCAGGAGCTAAACAGGATCAGCTAAACAGATGCCAAACAGGTGGTGAATGCCTTGAGAAATCCAGGACTGTTATACAGACTGGGAAATCAAATATAATGGGAGACAACAATACTTCTCTTCCATAACACTGCTAAGAAAACTAGATGGATGAAACCATCAAAAGTCAAGCTTGACATTGAGAGTTCTCTGTCCCTGGGAACTTCTAATTTAAATGCATGAATGGATATGGATGAACAAATACAATTAGAGCAGTATAATATTACTTTAGAGATCTATTATATGTGAATATATAACATCATTTTTCTGTTTATCGTTCAAAAATACATTTTTGTATTAAGACGTATAAAGGCTTTGGGCACTTACACATTTAAATTATTTATTTATCCTTATTTACAGAGGGAGGGGGAACTTTGTACAGAGAATGTTGCCTTTTTAAAAGATGTAATAGATATGGCCAATAGTTATGTACATCTTCTGCAGACTGTTGACTTTTTTCTCCAGAAATCAATGACAGAAGATTTTACATTCAGAACTACAAGATCTGCTCAACTAGTTCTGTGCTCTCCACATCTGAATTCCTTGCGGGCTTGTTGCAATCCCTGCCATTCTACATTAGAAACCACTGCCCAAAATGGAGAGGTATCTTAAAATTAACTGATAAAATCAAAGCCTCTATGTTGTAATGGTTAAACTGTTGGATTAGGACCAAACAAGCACAGGTTTTAGTCTGTATTTATATAGGGAAACACGCTGGGAACATTTTAGCAGATCTCTTTCAACCCAGCCTATCTCACAGAATTGCTGTTAACGGCAATTACTGGTAAATTAAGAAAAGATCCTCATGTGAGTATCCTTCTACTCTTAAAGGAAAAGTGGAATCTAAATCTAACAAATAAACAACCTGATGTACTACTTAAAATTCAAAGGTAGAATAAATTACACTTACAGATGATTTCATGAGCTGATATTTTTAGCATAGGTTTTATTATATATTTATTTTTCAACTAGCTGTTTCTTTTCCTCCAGTTGCTGAAATTCTGTTCCCATTGTTCTTCAAATATCCACAAACCATTTTGTTTTTACATTTGTTTCCTCTAAGAATTAATTCTGATGCCTTGAGGGTATAAAATGCCTGATCAACCCAAGAAGGTGAAGACCAGAGAAAAGGTAGCAGATACTAAGTCTCAAAGGTAAAGTACTTTTCATTAAATGTCAGCAATATTTCCTGCATTTGTACCAGCCGTTAAATAAAGTAGTCTGAAGATTGTGTTACATGGTTACTGTTTCTCTGGTCACCAAGTTTGACAGAAATAGCTGTGGCTGACCAGCCTATATAAATGTGGACAGAGACAGGAGGTCATAAAAAGGTGCTCTAGAAAGGGTTTTTTTCTACAGAACAGTATGGATAAAATTACATTTCATAATGATATGGTAATTATGTATTGTTAACAAGTATATAATTTATTTCTTCCTAGGGATTATTCTGATCTTAAAAGGCTTCTGGCCTTTCTAAATGTCCAGTCTAGCAAGCAAAAGGTACTTCTTCAAATTGCTATAATTTGAATCAATGTTTAAAAAATAGCAAATCTTATATAGAGAATTCCATGGTTTCAATATGCTTACAAGTTCCTCTAATAAATGGAATGAATTCCATAGAAAGAACTCAATGAGCTTTTCTAAATGCTTATGTTTTATAATGAATTATTTTGTGTTTTTTGTGTTCTGTTTGCTTTTGTGTTGCTTTAGCATTTTGTTTGATCGTAAGCCAAAGATTTTCAGAGTTTTGGATAATAATTGGATAATAATAATTATTATAATTATTATAAGGAGCCTGACTGGCGTAGGAGATTAATGCCTCCTATTAAGGCAGTTTTAACATCCAGCTGCCTGCAATTACTGCGAGTTCAATTCTCACCAGGCTCAAGGTTGACTCAGCCTTCCATCCTTTCTAAGGTGGGTAAAATGAGGACCCGGTTTGTGGGGGCATTAAGCTGACTTTGTATAAAATATACAGAAGTATGAAAGCTATTGCTTAACACATTGTAAGCCACCCTGAGTCTCCGGAGAAGGGCCGCATATAAATCAAAATCAAAATAAATGAAAATAAATAAAATAATATTTCATGTCTGTCTTGGGTTTCAGTGCTTCATATTTCTAGCAGAGCAGTTTTCATTAAGAGTTTTGAAAATATGAGGTAGTGTAAATTCCAAAAACACTGATTGAACTAGAATCGGATCCTAAGAGACAGTATTGCTTAGATTAGATTAAAATGGATTTGTGAAATAGATCCATGAGTGAAACAGAACCCTACTGTAAATATTTGACATACCCACAAGGGATTACATAAAAGTACTGTCCCCAGTATTTCTACATATTTTCAGCTTTCAGTTCAGGAAGATCAACCTGTGTAGGTTAGCTCCTACTCTATTCTGTTTTATCATACTAAGACTGGACTGACTGATAGGTAGATTGCTTTTGGGTTCAATTCAAGGTGCTGATAATGATCTATAGATTTCAACCCTGTAGTATAAGGTTAGGTTATTTGAGGGAACATCTTTCCCCAATCACATCTACCCCATCCCATGAAGTCTGTCAGAAAGGGCAAGTTGTGGAACCCAATCACAAAGGATACTATCTGATGGGACCTAGGAGAAGAGCCTTTTCTACCATACCATCTGCCTTTTAAAACATCATTTCCCCTGAGGTCAAATTGGCCCTGATCTTTGTAATCCTCTGGAAGGGCCTGAAAAGATGGCCATCTGGGCTAACGTGGCCATGGAGCCTGCATAGTGGCTGTATTGCTAGTGAAATTGAGTGCATGTCCCACAATTATATTTCTTGTGGTTTTTAATGTTTTTTGTTATGCTTTTGATTATTTTGTTGAATTGTTTTTTGTTTCTAAGTGTATGCTACTCAGAATCACATATGCGAGATGAGCAGCTATCTAAATTTATGAAATACTATACATAGAGAAAGTCTAAAGCAGAAGCTGCAGCTTAGCTTCCATATTTTCAGGCCATTAGGCCCAGACTATCTGGAAAAAATTGTCTAGAGCAGTGGTAGGCAAACTTGGCTCTTTCGCACCCTTTGGACTTCAACTCCCA
>JANHZT010001797.1:44824-55599 GCA_032468215.1 Stegonotus admiraltiensis | reverse complement strand
ATAGATCTATCCTAGTCTCCCTTTATTTCTTTATCAGCGAAATATAAATTTGGTATAAAATGGTTTGTCGTAAATGCGACTGCTTGAGGGCTCTTGGATTGGAGCTGAAAGGCGAAAGGGATGCAGTATGCGCCCTCCCACATGATGGGGTAGACCAGGTGCCTCGATAGAAAAACACTTAATCTCTTCCCTAGCTCAAGCTGATGAAGGGAGGAGAACTTGTGGCTCAGAGGTTAATACAACTGCCTAACATGCAGGCAACCCAAGTTCGAATGCAAGTAAGGGGATGGCTAGCTGATGAGAGCTAAATATCTTGAAATAGATCTATCCTAGTCTCCCTTTATTTCTTTATCAGCGAAATATAAATTTATCAGCGAATATATAAATATATATATAACAGTACATATATACCAATATATGAAGATATATGGAAGAGTAAGTAAGAAGAAGGTTTAGAACTGAAGTAAAGGATATGTGCAAATCATTTGAAACAATGAAAATGAAATGTAATGTGTGTAATAATATGGTGTTTATTTTTATTGAAATGTATGAAACTCAGCACAACATTCATGCATCGATATGTACAAATAATATAAGATAAGATAAAAAAACTTGGATTGGGAAAAAAAAGCTGTCTCAGCTTTGGGGTGGGGGATTAATACAATGTCTTAAGGACATATAAAAAAATATGATCACCCAAATTCCTGTGACTGATCCCGTGATGACCAAAAATAGAACATCTCTGCAGTAATGCATGCTGTATATATTGACTTCTATATGAATCAGCAGGTCTCAATGTTGACCTTCTTTACACATTAATTACAAATAATATTGTAATATTACAATTAATTGTGTTGAGTTCATGTTATTTCCTTGAAAATGAAATATAAATGGTTGCCTTTGCTTTCTTCTGGAATGCTTTAACATCTTCCCAGGCTATTCTTTAGCCACTGCAGGTCTATCATCCAAATGCTAACCAATGCTAGCTCTGTTTAGCCTCTGGATTAATATAAGATTAAACAGCTGCTGACATGGTACGAAAATGAATGAATTTATTTCATTTATTATCTAGACTGTTTGCTACAGTTTTACAAAGCAGTTGTAAAAATTTTAAATGTTAAATGTTTAAATATTTAAATTAAATGTTAAATTAAAGTTCTAAGTGCAAGAGGGTATTAATCCAGCATTTTAGAACCAATGAATGAAAACTGGGCACAACCAGTAAAGCTCCCAAAAATGGAAGGGAAATCTGATTACATTGCAGACAATTGTCTTAGAAATCTGAAAAGGCAATTATTAAATGATTTCCTTAAAATCTTTGCTATTGATATACACCAATAAGAGGCTAAAGTAATTGTAAGCCTGTTTGCTGCCTTTTGTAAAGTAACTAGTGCTGCAGGTTTTGATTATGGTTCTGACAGCTGGAGCAACGATGCTACAATGCCAGGACTGCAGGGGTGACAGGAGTGATACTTGACAGCAGCTCCAATTAGCTGTTTTTAGACTTTAATCATATAGAATATGATTAAATATGAGGAATAAGTAAGCAAAAAAGAGATAACAAGGAAAATTTGGGTGAAAATGAGAACAAAAATGATAAAAGCAAAAAAAGAACAAGCAAAGGAGAGAGAATGATTGACAGGTTGACTGAGATAATCTAGAGTTCTGTGAAATGCAGATATTCCTCAATTTATGACTACAATTGAGCCCAAAATTTCTGTTGTTAAGTGAGACATTTGTTAAATGAGTTTTGCCCCATATTGCAACCTTTCTTGCCATGGTTGTTAAATGAATCCTTGCAGCTGATAAATCAGTAACTGGGTTGTTAAGTGAATCTAGCTTCTCCTTTGTCAGAAGGTTGCAAAGGGTGATCACATGACTTTGAGACACAGCAATGGTCATAAATATGAACTAGTTGCCAAGCATCTGAATTTTGATCACATGGTCATGGGGATGATGCAAAGATTGTAACTGAAAACCAGTCACATTTTTTAATGCCATTGTAACTTTGAACAGTCACTAAATGAACTGTTGTAAGTTGAGGACTACCTGTATTTGGGGATCTTGGTGATATAGAAAATAACCTCTCCTGCTTTACCACAGAACAATCCACGCCTCTCAGAGATGAGGTTTTGACAGATATCCAAACTCATGGATTTAGGCATGTGCTAAAATTTGCCTCCTTCCTAATCCATGTTAGGGATAGTAATTGGTGATTTTTTTCCCACTAGCAGGAAATCCACCAGTCACTTTCCTTAAATTATCTTATATTAAAACTGGAAGAATAGCACTAGCTTGGCTGTCAGAATTACACTAGCATACTTTTGTGCTACAAAACGGGAAATCACATTAATGTTGTTATCAGAATGAATTCTACCCCAAGTAATTTTTATAGGCTAGGTTGGGAAATTGAATAGCCATTATCTTTCTACACAAACTCTAAATTGTTTGTATTTTTACAGAGACTTTTTATAAACTTCTGGATTTTCATGGTAATATATATTTGGTGACTTCTCCCTTGTCCTTTTTATATTGCATACAGTATTTTGTTTTTGTTTATGCAGCCCTGAAGTTGTAAAGAGTGAGCCATATGGTGAGAAGGCTGATGTCTGGGCTGCAGGATGTGTTTTATATCAGATGGCAACACTCAACCCTCCATTTTATAGTGCCAACATGCTCTCCTTAGCAACTAAAGTATGCAGGTTTGCTAAATGAGATTATACCATTTGCCTTTGCCTATTTGTTTCATGTAATTGTCTTTTTAATCCTATATGTGTTATACCACACTGGAAATGTTCTGCAGGCAGCAATCCTGCACATTTCATAAGAATTTTATAATAGGTCTAGAGAAACAGCTTTGATAATTGTTCTGACATAGGTAAACTGCTAGATTATATATATATTAAAGGTTCTCTAGATGCCCTAAATTAAGTACTGGATTAAAAGCTTTGATGACTTTGGGTTTAAGAGGCTGACAGCTCATTTTTTAATTTTAGAAATCAATCTCCTTAACTTCCCCTCTCTTCTTTATTTATGAGGTCGTTAGTGTTTTTCTTGAAGACATCTTATTACTAAACTAGGCAACATCATCAGCCTAATTTAGTAATGAAACCTCTGCAAGAAATCCACCAAGTTCAGGGAGCACCAAGGACCCCACAGTTCAACCTGAGCTACAAATATTCTCTTTTATGGATACTTCCTTATTTTTAGGTATGCATTGTGGTTCTCATGGTATTATTTTTATCACTTTCTGTTACTGAGATATTACTCAGAATTAATTAAAATAGGACTGGCAACTCATAGGCTTCAGACACTGCCCAGACACATTTTTGTACATCTTGGCTTTTTACAATTCTTGGAGCTTTCCAGATTTCACATTTCAACAGCAAAATGTAAACATGTTAACATTAACATGCTTTGGAAATAAATAACACTCTGCAGTGCATGATGGACCTATTTGCCTTCAGTCCCCTAACATTGATCTTGTCCTAAAGGTACTTTTTCAAGAGGCAAGTGGACTTTCTTGTTTTTCTTTGAAGACATTTCACTTCTCATCCAAGAAGCTGCTTCACCTCTTACAGCATGGTGGGGAATGGAAGGAATTATATTCTTTGCAGGCAGCTGGTCATTTGCATTCTTTTAGAGAGATGTTGAGGCTACTTGGACATTTGTCTGTGTCCTCAGGGTCACCTGAGTAGTTCAAATGGTGATGGAGCCTTCTTGGAACTGCTGAAAGGACTGTTATGGAGCTGTTTTCTGCCCTCTGTCCCTTCACTGTTGAACATGGGCACAGGCTGTTGGGGATGAGTCTATGTTGTCTGCATCTCAAACTGAAGTGCAGATGGTTCCTGTAGTCTGCAATTTTTGGAAATCCGTTCATACTCCCACACCATTCAAAGGGTGTTCATCCCAAAGTGCATAGCTAAACATCTATGCAGATTCTCAATCATCTGACTGTCCCAAAAGTGCTTTTTCAAGAGACAACTGGACTTTCTTTTTTTTCTTTGAAGACATTTCGCTTCTCATCCAAGAAGCTTCATCCAAAAATAAACTATTTTGCACAAAATGCCTCATATGGAAGAACATACCTTTGGAGCATTGGTGTTAATCTGTAAATCCCTAAATAGATTAAGCATGATTGAGGGACCATATCTCATTATAAATCTGTCTGGACATTAAAATCTGGAATGTATTTCTTATATTGCTCCTGCATCACACATCTTTCCCAGGGTATGCCTTCTTGTATGAGACTTTATTATCTCTACCATTTGAAAACTAGCCAAGAAATTATTTATTCCACAAGGCTTCTCACTGCTAAGTATTTTTGCCTTATTTCAATTATTCATTTTAAGTTCCACTTTATATTTATATTTTAATTATGGTTAGCAATTTTGAATACTTGATTGAATAGAAAGATGGCATATCAATTAAATAACTGCATATATTCAGATGAAATTGCCGGTCAAAAGAAAGCTCAGGACCATATTGGTTGGAATCATGTGGAAGAGGCCTCCATCTCACAGTGGATGGACAATGGCTAAAATGACGATGATGATGAAGAAATATGAATCATTATTGATATTATTGATTATTTTTGAATGAGTTACTTATATGGAGATCACATTCATAAAGCAATTTATTTACATTTAATCAGATGTAAAAACTGTACACATATCTGTTTTATAGTTTGTAAGTGACAGCTATAAGAGGAAGCTAATTATGTGAAGTTTGCCATGCAAATCAAATGGAAAATTACAATATAAAAATCACTTTAAAAATAACAGCAACTATTTATTTTGTAGATAGTAGAAGCTGTTTATGACCCAGTACCAGGAGGTATATATACTACAAAGATATCAGCTGTCATAAAAAAGTATGTATTATTAATGAACTTATTTGATTTGAACAACATTCAGTATTTACCTATTTATTTTATTAAATAATAAAATAAATTATTTAATAAATTAATAATATTTATTTATATTAATAACATGTATTTATCAGCCAACTGCAAAAGGCAGTTTTATGTAGAACGCCTTATATCCCATGATAATCTCTGTAACAATATCAAACATCCACAACTACCTATCCCAATTCCTTGGAAAGGACTTGATAAGTAGACAAAAATGCCAATTCCAGTCTAACTTTTGGCTGGCTGTGTGACAAACCAAAATATTTATTTATATTGCACTTAAAAACTGTGGGGTTCCATCAGGGAGGAATGGGGGGCAGAGGTAAAGGGCCATTGCAGGATCCCTGTGGTAGGTTGTAGAGGTGAATGACTGTGGGAGCACTGCAGCTGCTGTAAGTTTGAACAGGGTCGTGTATATATAACTTTTGGGGGGAGTGTCTTTCAATAGCTGTGAAGTGACTGGTCACAAGTTAAAAACTACCTGTAAAGGAATATCAATTGAATTTGAATATACAATAAATCAAAGTAGTTAGATTAAAACTTAACTATTATAACCTAGCTATTATAACTGTAAGGAATTGGTAATCAATAATTTCTTTCCAATAAAAATAATAAACTAGACCTTATAGCACATTAACAAAATATAACTAATTAAATCAAATAAAATTAAACAATATGTATCATATAAGCAACAGACGCATATTACCAAGGCCAATCCAAAAGTCACAAGTTCCCAATCAGAGGAGTATCTCTATTTCTCAAAATTGAATTTAAAGTAAAACAAAATAGTATGCTTTATTTTCTAATTTCTAATCAACATTGGTAAGGAGAATTCGTTCTAGTACTATGATTTCTTTGAGATCCTCTAACCAACCTTTCCAGAACAGTTCAATAAATAGAAATCTTTTACTGCACATAGGATTAACAATGGAGAACTTGCTGAGTCATATAGGGTAGAAGGAGCTCCCAAATATATTATTTTAGAAACTATGTGGGTTTTCATTCCTTGGTTCCATCTCCTGCTTTGAAGTGACAATGGCGGCTCCTCCTCTTTTAAGCCAGGGGTGTCAAAACTCAATTTCATTGAGGGACACATCAGGGTTGTGTTTGACTTTGGGGGGATGGGGTGGGTTTGGCCAGCTCAACATCACTCATGTCAGGGGCGCCTGTGATGGCCTGAGCACTCTGCCAGTTAAAACGGACTCCCAATCTCTGTTTTTGACTGAGCACTCTGCCAGCAAAAACACAACCCTCCCAAGCTCTGTTTTTGCTGGCAGAGGCACTGCAGCCGGTCCTTCACTGTTTCCAGAGCGGCTGCACAGGCCAGATCTAAGCACCCCGCGGGCCGAATCCGGCACCCGGACCTTGAATTTGACACTCCTGTTCTAAACAGTACTCCACAGGCATCTGTCTTCTAACTCCAGTGACCTACGGTGATAACACTGCTTGCTGACTTTCTAATGATTAAAAAATAAAAATGAGAAACTTGAATTTTATCTATAATATCACCTATAACAGTGTAGCTTAGAAGACAGATGCCTGTGGGGTGATGATGTCTGTAAGATTCAGAGCTTTTCTCCTTGAGATATGAACCAATCTCACAAAGATAAAAGAAAAAATCTATACTTTAAAAAGCTATAATAAAGCTGTTTAAGTATTAAAATTATTTAACTTTAAGGACAAGGAAGAGGAAGTATATTAAATATGCTCACTGCCTTGAGTTGTTTATAAAAATAATAAAGGAATAAAAAAACATCTATACAAAACACATTGATTTGGTTTTGGAAAAGATGGGGGAAACAGCTGGTAATACATATAAATAAAAGAAAATTCAGTGCTCCACACAGATTATAAAAATGCTTGGTTGACCACAAATAAAAGAGTCCTCCAAGAATCTACAGAAAGACACTGGGGAGAAAGATTTCCAGGTATTATTATTATTATTACAAATCACAAGTAGATTCTAAAATTAAAATAGTGTCTGAACTCCTCTGGGGGAAAGTATAAGGGCTGAATTTGAATAATTATAAGTTATAAATGGAAATAAAAAGACAAACATGAGACTTTAGCATTCAAATGCAAAGAGAGATCAAATTTAGCAAAAATTTATAAATAAAATAGATTTCAACACACTTTGTCTATTTCCACAGAAACATAAGAGTCCTAAAAAACCTGTTTCCCTATCTTCAAATACCTAGTTTTCTTCAACTTTTTGGGAGGTTGCACATTAATCAAAGATTGCTAAAAAATGAAAATCTTACTTTTTTCACTCTTGGTCTACAGATAATTTCTTGTTTGAAAAGGCTTTTTTTTTCAGCAGAAGGAAAGGCTAAGATATCTGCCTATGTACATATGAGAGAGAGAAATTAAGGAGATTTCCAGGAAGGAAAAATACCTCCCAGAAAATTAAATTTTAAATTAAATCAAATAGTACCTATTTTGACAAATATGTATCTTTCAAGTAATGGCAAAAAGATATATCTACTTTTATATAGCAATGGAAGAAATCAAGGGTTAAATGTACAGTTCTCCAAGATGCAAAAGAAACAGGAGGATTGCTAGATTCCAAATTGTATTTTGCAGCCTGCTGTTTGGCTTGTATAAAACAATTGAGAAATAGGAGAATATTTAGAATTAGAAGAACACAACCTATGTGCCCAAAACACCTGTATTGGTTTCAGCATATATAAAAAAGTCATGGGCAAAGCGTAGTGATTAATATAGCAAAATTATGGAGAATTTAATACGAAGTCAAGAGAACAATTGCAGAGGGTTTTATTTTTCAATAGTTTTCATACGCACAGTTAAGAGAGTGATTTATTATAGATAAAATGTAGGGAATTGAACTACTATAAGATGGAATTTTGAATTGAATTATGTATAAGGATGAACATATGATTGCTAAAATGTATAAACTACATTGAGATTTGAAATGGAATAAGAACAAGTTAAAAATGCAGGATAAAATGGGATAAGAATTTTGATTACAATATAAAAATGGACCAACGGAAGAGAATGTGGCTAAAACGGCTGAACTTCACAGTGTTTTATAATTTAAGAGATAATGTTTAAAACTGATGTACCAGTGGTTGTGTGACATCAAATAAATTATCTAAGATGCATAAATGTTGGAATCCATAAATCAATGTTGGAAATGTGAAAAACATGAAGGGATATTTTACCATGTATGATGGCCTTGCAAAAAAGCGAAAAAGAGTTGGATACAAATACACATGATGCTGCAAACAATTTTAAAGATTAACATACAGATAAAGTTAGAACTTTTTGAACTGGGTTTTATGGATAAACAGCTAGGAAGACTTACGAGATATTAGTTTTGTGTATGGTAACTGCATCAAGTCTACTATATGCACAAAGGTACAAAAACACTGAAATATCCACCATCAAGGAGTGAATTGTAAATATGGGCAGAATTTTCATTATAATGTTTTGTATTTTCTCTTGACTTTGTCTCTTCACTTCGCTTTTTTAGTAAATTGCTTTCTTATAAAGCCTTTACTAGCATTCTATATTGTCCTTATATCTGGGTCTTTATTAAGGTTATTCTCAAAAAAATTCAGTCTTTTTATAGTTTTTCATCATTAATTCATTTTTGTAACAAAATTAGCCACCATCTCTATAAGTTCCAATTCTTCTATTATATGTTAAAAGTCACTGTTTTATGATCTGTAAAAGTCTTTAACACTATTTCCACTTTGTTAACACATGACAGGATTTTTAGAAATCCAAACTATATCTATACCTGAAAAAGATCTGTGTCTAAGAAATAAGTATATGTTTTAGAATCACTATTTGTATTTGTCATTCATTTGTAAGCTCATAGTTGTTCAAAATTTCAAAAAATATTTTAGGTAATTTGTCTTGTGTCATTTTAATTCCTTTCATAGAGATTCTATATTTCTGTGGGCAAATGATTCAGTTCCAGTCTCCCAATAAGCAGTTTTCATATACATTAATATTTCCATAGATTCCTTGAAAAAAAATCTTGCTTTGTTATCATTTGGAGTATACATTCCTAATATAATCCTGATTTCATTCAAATTAATTTCCATCTGTATGTATCTACCATGATCATCAGTCAATATCAATTTTGGTTGTAATTGTGGGTTTATATACAAAACAACTCAATTATTGAATGTTTATACATTCAATATTTTTTCTTATAAATATTTTCCTTTAAATAAATTACTACTTGTTTTAACTTTTTCAAATAATGGGATAGGCTTTTAGAATATTTTATCCCACTTTTTTTTTAACCATATACAACAATGGAAACATAGTTCCCCCTCAGGAGTGGATTCTACTTACCTTTACCACCTCTTCGCAACGGGGCTGCACATGCTTTCTTCTGCGCATGCGCAGAAGCGTTCTGATGACATCGGGGTGGGTGGGTGGAGCCTCCCGCCGGTTTTACCACCAGTTCTATAGAACCGGTGTGAACCGGGGGCAACCAACCACTGTTCACCCTCCTATTTTTCCAACAACAAACCTGTGATATTAGTTGGACTGAGAGAGAGTGACTAGCCCAAAGTCACCCAGCCAGCTTTCACAACTAAAGCAGGACTCCCAATCTCTGGGTTTGTAGGTCAACACCTTAACTACTACCACTCTTTTTATTTTTATTTTTTGCAGGGAGTTGACCAATTTATATTCTTTATTATGCAATTCAATCCATATTTATGCTGTAAAAGTTGAAAAGTCTACAACTGTAGCACTCAACACATTAGTTTCTTCTTCAGCCTCTTGCTTCATTTGCTGCAGAGCTCATTTCTTTGTACCACTTGCATCTCCTCCAGTTCTTTTTTCAACCTGTCAAGGAAGTCTCCCACTTTTCAGACTGAATTAAGGTGAAACCTTTGCTGCTTAAAAGTTAAAATAACTCTTTCTAGTTTATCCCAACAATAAATATATGTGAGCATAGCGAGGCTAGTGAAAGAGGGCATGGGGTTTGCATTAGCGAAGTGTGGGGAGGGCACTGTGGTGCCTGCAAGCAAAGAAACACTGATGTTAGGAGAAACTTATTTGAGCATCTTGCTACTTTTCATACTGGCTTCCCCATTGACTTTGCTTGTGGGGACACATCAGGAAAGGTCACAAAGATGATCATATGACTGCAGAACTCTTCAACCAATTCAAGCTGGTTGCCAAACACTCAAATGTGTTTATATAACCATAGGAGTACTGCAGTAGTTGGAATTTTGAACCCTAATTGTCCATTTGTTCAATGCCACTACAATTTTGAACTGTCACTGAATGAATGGTCATAATTTGAGGAGTAGCTATATGAATATCTTGTATGGAAAATAAAGAATACTCAAATAAGTAGCAACATTTGCTGAGAAAAAAAGCGTACACAAAACAATTCCTCTTCAAAATTGAAATTGCACTGTAATGCATTTTATGTTGCTTCATCCTGTTTGAAAGCTATAAGGCCAAATAGATATTTTTTTTCTCAAACAATTATGTGACACTTAATTTCTAAGAGTAGTTTAGCATTCCCATGCTACATTTTTAGTGAATACATACATTCCAGAGTTCTGATTAGTTGAAAAAAAAGGAAACATGAAGATATAAAATGAATGATTATATTTAAACAGAAAAGAGAAAAACACAGAAAAATAGCCATTAGCAAATGATACATCCTGAAATATGATATTAATATCTCATTATTGCTTCTCCATAAGCGTAAAATTCTTTACAAGTTTATTTATTTAAATAGGACATAGAAATATTGATTGTAATCAGTCCTCACTTCAAGCCTATGGTATATTATATTATATTATATTATATTATATTATATTATATTATATTATATTATATTATATTATATTATATTATATTA
>JANHZT010001797.1:12373-24405 GCA_032468215.1 Stegonotus admiraltiensis | reverse complement strand
TGCTTTTAAAAGCCTCTGACTATCCCAGCTGACTTGCCTGATCAGCAGAATCTTTTTTTAAAAAAAAAGCCTCTGATGATCCCAGCTGAGCCGCACAATCATCAGAGGCTTTTTTTTTATGGCCGAAGAGGTTGTAGAAAAAATGCTTTTAAAAATAAAAAAAAAGCCTCTGATGATTGCGGGGTTCAGCTGGGCAATGGGGGGGGGGCGTGCAGGGATACTTGCTACCAGTTCTCCAAACCACCTGCTTCCATCGCTACTGGATAGGGCTATCTGGTCCAAACCGGGAGCATTAACCCCTGAAAAATAACCATGATTAAACATCACCAAAATAGTAACCCATTATTTGTTATAAAAAAACAACATAAGCATTACAAACTATATTACATCCAGTTTGAATTCATCTATATATACTTATATTTCTATTTAAACAATTTCCCCCATTTCTTCTCTTTAAATAGTCAGTTCTAGTAAAAAAAATTACCAAAAATAATAAGCCATTGTTTTAACATTAACCAAATAAATCAATTTTGTATTTAAATTCTTGTTCTAACATCTGCTCTCTCATACTGTCTTTATCTCTTTTCTTCAAATTGATGTCTTCATTATCTGGACCATTTTGTAATTCCTGTGTGGCCACTCTAGTTAATCCCTTTTGCAAATTCAATATATGAAAATAATTCACATTGCTCTTCTAATTTACTAGTAATATATCTTTTAAAAAATTTAAATCATCATCTGATTTTATTTGTAAATCTGTTATTTCCACCTCTTTCTTGTAGGCTGTAATTTTTAAATCCAACTATAAATCCATTTCAGTTTTATTCACTAAGGCTTTTTCTTCTTCATTAACACCTTCTAATCCACTACAGAGTTAAATAGCTCAAAAGCTCCTGCACTCACTTATCGATCATTCTCCATTGTGGGTGGAGACAGCAGCCAGATGTGGGTTCTACTCATGTGTTCAGATGAAGGACTGAGCCTATCAGTTAAGCTAAATCCTGCCCCCTGTTGCTAGGGGCTCCCAGCTTTGCTCAGTCCTTCAGACTGGACAGTTGTGTGGAACTGCGTCTCTCTAGACTTGTACTAAATTTAGTAGGAAAATTTCGGCTTGACCATTGGACTTCGTTTAGACTCTTCTACTTCTCACTTGGACATTTCAGTTCACTTTCTGGCTGTCGCTTTTGGCAGCTTGACAGCCTTTCGGATCCTTGCCCCCTGGAGTGAACCCCTGAGAGCTGGTCAGTTTTAAGGGTCTAGTGGAGCCTTGCGCTTCCGTTTGGGGGGGCAGGAGGGGCGTTTTGCCACCGGAGAAGCCTTGCGCTTCACTTTGAAAATCTTGCCTGAGACTGAGGAGTTTTGCGCTCCCTAAGAGCCTGTCGGGCTGCCATTTTAGATCGCAGAAATCTATCTCACTGAGGAGCTTCACTCTCCCTTTCTATAGCCGCTTGTTGGCTGCAGCCCTCTTCGTTAATTTTGGGCGCCTGACGCTATTTGTAGGCTCTGTGTCCCTGCTCATAGCCCGTTTATCTGCCGCTTACTGTTTTTGCGGAGTTTTGTGCTTCCGTTATTGCAGCTAGCTCCGCCCACCATTTTGGACTCCCTCACGAGCAGCGCGGCACTTTTCGGGCCTTTTCAGGCCTCCAGGCCTTGGCCTGTGCCTGCCTTATTTCTGGCTCCCTGGGGATTGTATGAGCTTCTGAGCAGCACCTGGCTCCCTTAACGACCAGGGTTTGAGCCTACCTTGTTATTAGCCACGAGTGTGAATTCGTGCCTTACTTGTATCAGCCCTCCCTCACATGGGTTACTGGTGGCCATTTTGGGGAGATTCCTCAACTTGCCTTGAGCAAACTTTTGGCGCTAACGCGCAGATCTTAAAACCCCTTTTTCTTTCTATCTGCTTACAACACTCTGTGGCCTATCATGCCTAAGGCATTGGCCAAGAGCAAACATGGCTGGAAGGCCAATGGGCAGAAACATTATAATTCCTCTCAAGGAGAGTCATTTCACAAGATGGCCAAAGAGGCAGACCCTCCCCCCAGGCCCGATGCCAAGACTGCCCATTCCCACCATAAGGGCACTAAGCATTCTTCCGCCTCATCATGTGTTGAGAGGCGTCGTGATAAGGTTTTGAATAAACTCTGTGATAAGGCTAGCGGTCAGTGATCGTCATCTCCTGCTCCTGTCCACGCTCTCCCAGAAGGGAGGATCTGGGAGCTGCCACCTACCCCGGATCAGATTTCTCTGCAGGATTGCTGTTAGACATCCCAACTTCAGAATTGTGGGACACGGCTCCCCCTTTGGGATCTACTATAACCACTGAACCATTGGTTTGTACTTCGGTTGGTGAACTTCCGCCTCCCTTATCTTCTGTTCCAGTCTTCTTCGGAAGCCGGCCCAGCCCGAGACCTAGCTCAGACCGTTTTCTGGCCTAAAGACATACAACACATGATTACAACAACTGTGCAACAAGCCTTGGCAGCACAGGCCCGTTCTGACACTAAATATGCTGGAGCCCACTCAATCCAATCGGACCAATCTCTTGACAGAGGTGATATGGATGATGCTCTATCAATTGTGGGGTCTGATTCCCCAGCCCTTTCATATGTCAGCCATCCTTCTGCCTTTGAGGATCTGGAGGCTCAAGAACCAGAGTTGTCTGAGGATGAGGGCCTTCCCCCAGATCAGCCACCGTTTATGGGCCTTTTTCCTCAAGCCCTGTTTAAATCTTTCCTCTTTAAGGCAGTGAATATGGCACAACTCGGGGCTGGCACACAACCTGACCCTCTACCAGGTCACGGTTCCCTAAATCCTCTGTTTGCCAAGCCACCCAAGGTGGTGATGGCCATCCCTACACCGCCTCTCTTTTTTGATGTCATATGACAGCAGTGATCTTCACCGGCATCTGCTCTGGTCCCTTCCACCACGGACCGGAAAAATTTCACTGTTTCACCGGAATTGACTTTTCTCCTTCAGGTACCAACTGTAGATGCTCCTATCGCCGCATTGCTATCTAATTCTTCTGTCCCAGGGGATCCAGAAGAAGGTCTTCGCCCTGAGGAACGGTGGTCAGAGCAGGTCCTTCAAAGGGCACATCAAGGGGCTGCCTGGGCCATTAGATCGGCCACTACCGCCTCTTTCTGTACTAGGTTCACCATGATGTGGCTACAGCAGCTCCAGGACAAACTTTCTCCTGAAGATTCGAGATTTAAACAGGACATTAATAAGATTGTTGCCGCGGTTGTTTCGGCGGATGCAACTTTGAACACTGCCCGCTTCGCCTCTAAATCCCTTGCCTCGACTATTGCTGCCCATCGACTAGTAATTTTACCCCCAGGCAGAGGGGGTTACAAGATAGGTCAACAAGAGGTAGGCCTTTCATGACTAGACCGCCCTTTTGAGGGGGAGGAGGTTGTTCCATCCGTCGCCGTCGTTAGTGGTACCACTGACCCTCCCATTGGCGGCAGATTGGCCCTCTTCGCCAAGGTTTGGGAGCGTACCACTACAGATTGCTGGGTCCTAGCCACCGTTTCAGCTGGGTTGGCTACAGAGTTCTTTTCCACCCCCACCCCCCCCGTTGTCTTTTCTCAGGTGTCCGCTTTCTCAGGATGCCGAACGTTGATTCCTTATGGATTCGGCCATTAATCATCTTCTTGTCATCCAGGCCATTCAACGGGTCCCTGATGATCAAGTGGGTCAGGGATTTTACTCGCAGGTTTTTTTCGTGCCTAAGTCATCGGGTGGGTGGAGACCTATTCTGGACCTTAAACATTTGAACCGCTATGTAGTTTACCACAGGTTCAAAATGCAATCCTTGCGCAATATTTTAGACAGCGTTCGGAGGGGCGATCTCCTCTGCTCAATTGATCTCACTGAAGCCTACCTTCATGTGCCAGTCCTTCCTTCCCATAGGAAATTCCTTCGTTTTTGTTATGCAGGGGCCCATTACCAATACAGGGCTTTGCATCTTTGGGCTTTCCTCTGCTCCCTGTAGTTTTACAAAAATTTTGGTGGCCGTGGCCACCTCCCTTAGAGTTTCTTCAGTTCGTCTCCAGTGTTATCTGGACGACATTTTGATTTTGTCTAGTTCCTGCCAACAGGCCCTTTGGGACCTACAGTTCACTGTTCAGACCCTCACAGCACATGGCTTCTCCATTAATACGGAGAAAAGCCATCTGACCCCCTCTACCTGCATTCTCCATTTGGGGGCTGTTACTGACTCTGTTGAGGGCAGGGTTTATTTGTTCCCTATAAATAGGGATAAATTGAAATCCCTGGTAGCAAGGGTTGTGAAAGACAGGAAGGGGTCCCCCTTACTCCTGTCCCAGCTATTGGGGAAAATGGTTTCGGCCATTTCAATAGTCCCCTGGGCCCAGTTACATCTCAGAGACCTCCAATGGTTCCTTTTGCCATTTCAGAGGTCGGGCAGGGGTACCTCAGCAGCCAGGATCTCCGTTCCCAGGAAGGTGATCGCATCCCTTCATTGGTGGCAGTCCCCAGCGCTTTCCAAGGGCACTGTCTTCTTTGAGCCTCAATGGCTGGTGGTCACCACCGACACCAGCAAGTTCAGCTGGAGAGCCCACTGCAGTTCTCAGTTGGCACAGGGCAAGTGGTCTGCCAAGGAAGCTTTCCGCAGCATCAACTGGCTGGAGCCCCGAGTCATTCTTCTAGCCCGTCGGGCATTTTGTCATCTGCTGTTCAACTCCCATGTCCTGGTGCTCACAGACGTTTCAGCCAAGGCCCACATAAATCTCCAAGGGGGCACCAGGTCCAGGTCCCTGATGTTGGAGTCCAAAAAACTGGGGCTTTGGGTGGAGCACCATCTTGCCTCCTTGAAGGCAGAGCACATCTCGGCGGACTCGAATGTGTGGGCAGATTGGTTGAGTCGCCAACTGATCGATCACTCAGAGTGGTAATTGCACCCTCGACTGTTCCAGGTCCTAGTGACCCGATTTGGCGCACCGGTGGTCGATCTGTTTGCCACCCCGCAGAATGCACAACTTCCAATTTTTTCTTCCGCTTCCGGTCTCCACAGGTGGAATCAGTGGATGCTCTGCACTCCCCATGGCCTCATGGTCTGCTTTACGCATTCCCACCAATTACCCTCATTCCGAGGGTCCTTGGCAAACTCCTGCACAAACAGGCAGAAGTCATCCTAGCACCACATTGGCCGAGGAGGTCGTGGTTCGCAGACCTAATGAATTTGTCGGTGTCTCCATCATGCACCATCGATTGTCTCAGCCAGGGGGCGATTTTACACCTGGAGCTTCAGTGGCTACAAATGACCGCTTGGCGGTTGAGCGGTATGCTCTGCAGTGGGACAATGTCCCAGCCTCTGTGATTCAGACTATCCAGGCCTCTTGGCTACCCTCCACAGACCGAATTTATTTGGCCACTTGGCAGGCCTTTTGTACTTGGTGTGAACTCCAGGGATTCCCGCCTCTCCAGGCTTCTGTTGTACAGGTCCTGAGGTTCTTACAGGACGGTTTGGACAAAGGGCTTTCGCCCAACACTCTTTGGAGGCAGGTGGCAGCTATTTCATCGGTCCTGACTTATGACTCACTACCCTCCTTATCTCACCAGCCTCTGATATGCAGGTTCCTCCGGGGGGGGCGACCAACTTATGTCCCCCGGTGCTACATAGGTACCCAACTTGGGACCTTTCTATAGTGCTGAACTCGCTTACGGGTCTCCCTTACAAGCCTTTGCGGTCAACCAGCCTGCGGCTCTTGTCATGCACAGTCACCTTTCTTGTCGCTATCACTTCTGTGCGGCAAATTTTTGAGATCGCAGCACTGTCGATAAGAAGCGACTTGTGTGGGTTTCATACTGACGGGTGGTCTTGAGACTGGACCCTACCTTTGTGCCAAAGATTAACTCTCCTTTTCACAGATTAAAGGAGTTTGTTCTTCCAGATTTCTGCCCTCGCCCCTCACATCCATTGGAACAGCGGTGGCACCGACTGGACGTCTGGAGGGCCTTGAGGATTTACCTCAAGCAGACGGCGGAGATCTGTCGGACTGTTTGTTTCCTTTCTTCCTGTATCTTTAGGGCACAAGGCAACTTCTTAGACGATTGGTCGTTGGCTCCAACAAACAATTTCCAAGGCTTAGGAACTCTGTGCCTTGCCTCCACCGCACAACGTGACGGCTCACTCTAAGCGGTGCGCTGCGACTTCGACGGCTTGGGCTACGCAAGCTTCATTGCTAGAGATCTGCAGGGCGGCTACCTGGACTTCTCCTTCCCCCTTCATTAATCACTATAAGTTGGATAAAGTTGCCTCTGTGGAGGCTGCCTTTGGGAGGAGAGTGTTACAGAGTGTACATGTGGTGGGGGAGTCTTCTGCCCAGATTGCTCCCGCCCAGGAATTGGGACGATGAACTTTGGTATGTCCCACATCTGGCTGCTGTCTCCACCCACAGTGGAGAAGGGGCGTTGGTCCTACCTGAGACGCACCTTCTCGTTAGGTGGAAACAGCAGCCAGCCCCACCCTTCTGCAGTCTGGTCTCTAATCTTTTTCTTCCTTTTTTTCCACATGCCGAGCCTGTCTTCCTCCTTCGCAAAGCTGGAAGCCCCTAGCAACAGGGGGAGGGATTTAGCTTAATTGACAGGCTCAGTCCTTCATCTGAACACATGAGTAGAACCCACGTCTGGCTGCTATCTCCACCCAACGAGAAGGTGCATCTCAGGTAGGACCAACGCCCCTTTCTTTTAATGTAACCATCTGATGCCTCTTAGCATACTTCAAAGTTAAAGTATAAACAAAAGGAATTTTCCAATGAGAAAGGATATTTTTAATTAATTTCTGAATCTTCCTTTAATTAAATCTATTAGAACTTTTAATTCATTTAAAACTTTTTAAACCAACACTGTAATCAAAGTTTTGTTGTATATTCCAAAAAGAAAATTAACAAAACTTTATTTTTTTCCCCTTAAATTGAAGGAGGACTCATCCAGCAAATAAAACCAGATTTTGTGGTCTTGCGAACTTTCAAACTTTAACAAAGAGTTTTTAAAAAGTAAACTCCAAAGTGATTTTAAAAGATGAGGTTGGTTGACCTTGAGTTCATAAAAGGCTACATTAATAGCACTGAACTCAGTGGACTATCACAACTTCCAGTTGTTTCCAAACGACTACTAAAACATATGTTTCTGCCATCTACTTACAAGGAAGGAAAGAAGGAAGGAAGGAAAGAGAAAGAACTATCCAAATGCATACAATGTATTCTTAAGATCTCTTCTTGATCAGGAGAGAATTTTCCAACACCTATCTGCCTTTCATCATAATGTCTTCCACTTTCCTTAGAATGTTAATTTGCCATCCCTCACCAGTAGCTTTTTTGAATTCAGTGCATTTCGTCTGAAGATCTATGTGTGATTTTTTTGGCTGCTGTTTGAAATTGCTATTACATGCCAAATATAATGGAGAAAAAGAGTTATTATATGACTTCATATAGAAAAAATCATTTGGAAGTATTTCTAGTCTACAGCTTCTTGTGAAGCATATAGCCAAGTTTTCACTCTTGATTTTTTTCTTAACACAGGTTAGTCCTCTTTTAATTTTAATTATTTTCATATTCAGATGAGTGATATGCTGGGTTAGTTCTTCTCTCAGGAAAGAATCTCTGAACTTTTTCTTTTCATCCTACAGTCTCATGAATAATGCCAATACCCATTTTTTTTACGAAAAAAATTTTGCCTCTACCTTTATAAAGTGGGAAGAGATAAGGAAACTTCCCCTGGACTCAGAGTTTTTGCCTTTCTATGGCTGGCAGAATAGCCAGCATGCATTCTAGATCCTGTAACAGTACTGGTCTCAGAAAAAAAATACATTTCTAAACATAAATCAATGCTAAGAAGCTAATATTTTCAGGCTTAAACTCATTGCTAATCTTCCAGGAAGAAATACATAGCCACATAGTATAGACAAAATCAAATATGATACAGGGGGAATGGTTCAGTTGAATTCTTAAAATCATTTGCCTAAATATTTTAATTCACATTTACATAGGTTGCTGTTTCTTTCTGATTTTCTAGCACTGATTTTCTAACATTTCTCCAGATGGGATACATTTCTTACCCAGGAAACCAGCCATCATCAGGCATGGACGGCAAAAAGACACAAATTAGAGCACCTCCTTCTCTTTTAAAAGCTCATCTGAGAAAAAGTAAACCTTCCTGGTCCTCCTGATTGGTTGTCAGAATTTGAGTTTCATGAGCTTTGCTACTCTATTCACTATTTAGCTTTGCATATTTAGATGTGTTATTTTTCATCTGATCCTTTTAGAATGTCCAGAGTCACCTGACAGGAGAAACAGGGCAGCATAAAAATTTAATAAACAAACAAACAAACAAATAGTATGTAATTCATATTTTTTTACTAACCAACAATTTAATAGTCTGAAACCCTAACAAAGTTGAAACTTATTCCGGCTCTCTAAGGTCAGGTCCAGACCCTACACAGCAAACTATCATAGGCCTAGGTTTCTGGTTGCTGCTGATGAATACTAGGTTGGTTAATATCAGGGTCCCTTATTTGTCACCTTATTAGGGAGGAGCAAGCTAACCTAATGTGTATCATCAAGACTTGGCTGTCACCAGAGGGGGAGGTTTCCCTTTTGTTGGTATGTCCAGCAAGAATTACATTTTGGCACCAGCAGAGACCACAGAGCAGGGAAGGGAAGTAGTAGTTGCCATTCAGAAATCTCTTTTGAACAATGGGCCATGGTCCTTAAGTTTCTGCATGTGAATCCCTGTTCCTGAAGCTGAACTTGCAGGATCAATGAGGACTGTTGCTGCTGTACCAGTCTCCCTAATGCATAGCGACTTTTCTGCTTGTGTTTGCTGGAGGCCATTTTGGGTTTGGGTAGTGGATTTCTCCAAACTCATTGTTCTGAGGGACTTCAATCTGTCATCCTTGAGGATGGTCTGAGAAGTGGCTTAGAGTTTTTGGATCATCACTATCGTTATGGATCTATCTCAGGTCATCCATGGCCTGACTTGGATAATGGTCACACTCTGGATATGAGCTTGTCAAATCAGTGTCAATGTAATATGGAGGGTGATTTGGTATTATCCCTTCTGTCATGGTTATGGTGCCCTCATCCCTTGCAGGGAGATGGGACCCATTCAAATGACCCATCCGCAGAAACTGAGGAATCTGCATGGATTCCAAAGGAAAGTTTTCATGCGACATAGTGTTGTGCATCAGCTGCACCCTTTCTTGAATCATGAAGTCCTGTGCTGAGTCACTCATGCTTTGGTCATCTCTCATTTAGACTACTGCATTGTGCTCTACATGGGGCTACCCTTGAAAAATATTGGTATAGAAGGTAGTGGCATAGTCACTACTAGAGGCCCTTAGGGTGGCGCATGAAACAGCACTGTTATGCAAGCTACACTGGCTACCAGTTTGCTTCTGGGTCTAATTCAAAGTGTTGATCACCAGCTTTAAATTCTTCATGGCATGGTACCAGGTTATCTGCAGAACCATCTCATCACAACTGGATTGTCCACCCCATTCACTCTGGCAGAAGGACCATGCTGCAGACCCCATCATTCAAGGAATTTTGGCTGGCAGGGTTGAGAAAGTCCTTTCTACCATGCCCCCTACTTTGGAATAGCTTGCCACCAAAGGTGTAATCTGCCACTTCTCCTTTTGGAAAGGGTCTTAGAAGCTGGCTCTGCTTATTGGCTTGGGGTCTTAATGGATATGCTTCATCTAGAGATTGCTATGAGCGATAGAGAAGATTCCACCTCATATTCATTCATACTCTAGGTTAATAGTTTTTTATCTGCTTCTTGTTAATTTTAATTTTATATATTATATTTATAAAATATATGTTATTTTAATGTGTAATAATGTAATATATGGTACAATAGGACTGGGTGTTCTGTTAATATGATTTATTGGGTTAGGGATTTTTCTGTCTTCACTGTGAGTTGTATTGTGTTGGGGGGGCGCACTGAGGGAGCTCAACCAGTCTCATTGTTTGTGCATGTTGTGCACTGACAATAAAGATTTGAAATTGAAATGTAATAATGTATATTATTACATTGTAAGCCACTCAGAGTTGCTTCAGTCAGTTAGATGGGTAGCATATAAATTTCATTAATAAATATAAATAAACAAATTTAAAATCATATTTTTCCATTTGAAGATTGGATAAATAAACCTGTATTAAAAATGGAATAGAGAATCTTTCTATATGCATTATTTTGTATTTACCATTTTATCATTTTCAACTTGGTCCTGGCCCCCATTCTCTGGCAATCTATCTAAGCCAGGTGTGAGGATTCTTTTTTATTAGTTAAAGCTATTTCTTTTGAGAGACAGAATACTATGCTTTGTGCAATCATCTGTGCAAAGGAGAATTTACAGTTTTATTACATGAGGAGGATATTTGCGGCTCTTGTTAAAATCTTTTAAAGAGAAACATTGTTAAAATGGTAGCTCTTCCTAAATCAGAACAATTCCACTAATCTAGCATGTAGCTGTATGGCACTTACGTTGTTGGTCATTCAGTAGAATTGTTTTATGCTTGGAGTTAAACCATATGTCTATGATAGAATTCAAATTATTTTATTATGTATGTGCAACTTGACTTCCATTTTAGAACAGATCTCTAGTGCTAATTATTGTCTGGTAAAACATTTATGAAATGGAGAAAATAAAGTTTTCATTTGTGTTTGATCTTTTTTTAGGTACTTCAAGGTTCCCCAGAATTGATTGAGCCTAATTTTTTGACTTCAGATTGTCATTTGTTGCTTCACTCTTCAAGTGGCAGTACTTTAGTCCTAGATGACAGACCTGGTAAGTCTAGCAAAAAACCACATTGCTTAGTAGTTATTTATGTTGATAATACCAAGAAAATATTAATAATTATTAATAAAAGCTCATTTAGACCAACGGGTTCAAGTGTCTTCTGTGGGCCAAGGCAGTATTTTTTTTTCTACCCTTTATATAGCAGCTGCAGTTGACCATAATCATCGAAGGTCTGATAGTAATATCCTATTTTAAATCATCTAATTTCAAAATAAAGTACATATACGTATGTTGATTAGTTTATATTTTGTCAGCAGCACTAATTCCATTTTTTCTCTTTTTTAAATTTAAAATACAGCATCAAACAAGAAAAAGAAAAAAATACAAGATAAAAACAAAGACCAAAAAAAGCTTATAGAACAAAATATTAAACATACACATAAAATGTCCCCCTTGGCTTAATACTGATAAATATATTTCAGCAATAATAATTGGTTCCCCCCCCCTTGCAAAACAGGCCCACAAGTTATGAATTTCTTCATTTACATTTGAAGAATTGCTAATAACATTAAAAATATCACAAATATAGTAATCTATTATCAATCAACCAATTTGACCTATTATATATCCATTATAAAAAAACAGATAGTCCCAATATCAAAGCTAAACTTCAAGACCTTTTGTTAACAATTTATTATTGTATTTAACTTGTAGAAATAGCCTCTAGTTTCTTATAAACCCACTGCAGCCGTTGTCTCTGAACCACCCAGAATTAAATACCATTGATTGATTCTTGATAATAATACAAGACCCTTTGCATATGGCTTCAATCTGATGTCTTCATCAAAGTCAATAACTGGAGAAATCATATCAAAGGTCTCAAAGGTCCAGAAAATCATTATTACAGTGAGAAGCAACTTCTCCTCTTGGGATCCTGAACTTTTTGGGGAGTCCATGTGCAGAGGAGAGGCTGGAGAAAAGCAGGTTAGTGAAAAATTACAGACAGACACCTGGGGTGAAATGCTCCCGGTTCGGACTGGCTCACCCGATTCGGTAGTGATGGAGGTGGGTGGTTCGGAGAACCGGTAGCAAAAATCCCTGCCCAACCCCATGCCAGCTGAGCCACACAATCATCAAAGGCTTTTTCTTTTAATTTTTAAAAGCGTTTTTTCTACAACCTCTTTGGCTGAAAAAAATGCTTTTAAAAGTAAAAAAAAAGCCTCTGATGATTGCGCGGCTCAGCTGGGATCATCAGAGGCTTTTAAAA
>JANHZT010001795.1:186522-197361 GCA_032468215.1 Stegonotus admiraltiensis | reverse complement strand
TAATGTTAATACAGTTCCCTTAGATCTACTAATATATACCTTATTTCCCTTCCTCCTTTCCACTATTCTTCCCCTTTAACCATTTTCTCTTGGTCTTTCCAAAATTCCGCTTCTTAATAATTTTCTCCCTTCATCCCATTCTCGTCTTTTTCTTTTTTTTTCTTTTTTTATTATATCTTTTCTCCTGAATCCTTTCTCTAACTCAAGTCTATTACTCGCATAATTCGCCCCAAGCTTTTACCTAATCTTTTCCCATTTCCTTCTCTTCCCTTTAATTGATTCTTTTTTTAGAAAATATTCCCCCATCCATTCTTTTTTTGCCACTGTAAATCCCAGTGTAATCATCTAACTTTTTACCTTCAATTCCTTTACCTTCAATATTATTTTCTTGCTTCTCATTTATATTCTCTTTTTCCTGTTCAGTGCATGCTAACAAAGTTGAAAGATATTTTAACTTATGTTTAATTAAGATTTAAGTCCATATAGTCTCTTTTTTATTTCCAGATGATGTCTAGTACAAATGTTTGTCCAATCCACTCCAATTTAAAGCTTTATTGTTTTCCACCTCCTTTAGAAGTTGAGACCAAGCAGTATAAGTAGAAACAAATATTCCTTACAATTTCTCACAGCTCTTGTAGTGATCAAGGTCACTGTTGTTATTTCTTTCAGTTTTCAAGCCGGTCATTTTAGTGCTTTCTTTTCACCAGCAAATGTCTCTCTCCAATCCACAATTCTCAACAACAAAGTATCCAACTTGCAAATGTATTTTAAATCCACATAGAAAATACTTTCTCTCAAATTTCTTTTCCTTTTATTGTTTTTAATTTCTCCAAATTCAGTTTTAAATCCAGCTGTAAAATTTCCTTTCCTGGGCTTTAATATTTTAATCTCCTCTTTGTTCTTCCTTCAAATTTCCAAACTGTCAAAATTATTTCATGTTCCGCTTGCCTGCAGCTAGGGGAGTTCCCCCCCCCCACCGTGGGGCCATGGCGCTGTGGGGCCGTGGCACCATGGGGACTGTGGAGTTGCGGACCGGAGCTCACTGGCCCACCTGTGAAGGGGTGGTATTCTGGAGGCCTGTTTATACCGTCCGAGCTGGTTGTGCCGGGTTTGGGGACACAGGCGGTTGAAGGCTTTTCCCGGACTGTCCATCTCTACCGCCTTAGCCCCCTGACTATTTTTTTGTTGCAACCGCCCAGACTGGATATGGCATCAACAGCCCTGGCCCTTCTTTTTTCTGCAGCCCTGCAATGGTCAGTCCCTAGGGTGTGGTTGCCTGCCGCCGTGACTGTGGCTGTGGACTTGCTGTGTGACCGAGTTGTGTTGCGGTGGGAGGGCATCGATGACCAATGGATCCCACCTCAGGTGATTTTCCACCTGGCCCAGGAAACTTGCTGCGGTGAGAGGGCGGTGAGGATCACCATTGCCTGTTATTTCCCTACTTCCATGAGAGGGCACCTGGGAATACAGGCCCCTGCTGCCGGGGTGGACTTTGGACTTCTGACCTGTGATCTGGATATGCCCCGTTACCATGGACATCCCCACCTCTATGCCTGAGTATGCCTTTGCGAACATATACAACCGTGGACTTGGTCACCCTGAGGAATTCCCCCCATTCCTGGGTGTGGCCAGTGGGCCTTGCGAAGTTCTACCTTAATGACCAGTCCTGGGACCCCGAGAGGTGGCATAAGGGTTTTAAGGGTTATAGGGGTTATAGTAAGAGAGCGCTATATTTTTAGTGAGATTTTTAAGGGGTTTGGGGAGGGGGGTGAGTTGTGATTGCTGGAAGGCTGCTGGGGGGTCTCCGCCGGGTCAGTGGCAGTCCTGGCCAGGGATGGGGAGTGACGGTGGGGAAGAGGGGCGGGGTCCTCCAGTGACCCTAGGGAAAAGGGTGGGAGCTTTGATTCCGGTTGCGATTGGGAATGGAGGCAGGTGGATGAATGGAGGACCGTATCAGCACTTGGGAGCTTGTCTCCGCTGTCTTTGAGCGGTGCCATGCTCTGACCCTCCTGGTTCCACCTGACTTCCTGGGGGTTTGAGAGGTAGGCTCACTGGGCTCTGACTGATCTATTTTAACGCCAGGTCTGTGGTCAGTAAAGGATAAAGGAGAAACGATGTGAATACATACTTATCCGGTTTTCAGGGCAGCTGGTAAAGAAAACATCTTCACACTTGTGTATTGACTAAAATCTGCATTCTGGCTTAAGGGAGGGGTCTCTATTGCTTTAATCCTACTTGTCTTGCCTAAGGGTATTCAGACATTGCTTTGAATCCATTGCTGTCACTTCTGCTTAATAAAAGAGTCCTTTTGAAATACTACGTTTCAAGAGTTTTTACTTTCTTAAGTTGGAAGAAGAGGTAATCCTTACACCATCCTTCCAAGCAGTCGCCATGTTTCCAGTGTCTTTCTCGCTACTTAGAATTGAATCCAGATGGACATTTCTTCCAACGGTGTATAAGTAGCTTTGAAAAATGAAAATGATTTTATATTTCCTCTTATAAAATTAATGGTACAATTGGATAAAGGCAAATATTGTGGGATAAAAGTTAAATATTAATCCCTCCAGCTTATTATTCTTTGTTACACATAATGAATTCATTATTCATTATTATTCCACTGTTATTCATTTTTGGTAACTACTATATTAAGTGACATATACCTGCAAATACATACAAAGGATATTGCCCTGTTACATTTATTGTAAATTAAGATATTAGTTACTGTTAGAGAACATCTACAGAACACATGAAAAATTCAGTTATAGATAATTTTTCCAATGATGTCTAATAATTAAAACAAATATAAATTGGTGAAGTCTATTTAGTTCTTGGGCACGCTATGTACCTGACTTGATTACCTGGAATGGGTACCCAATAACTATGTTTGTCTACAGATACCACATTATTAGAAAAGGAAAGTAGTTTAGTACACCAAATACTGTCCTATCAGTTTTTGAGTAAAATCAAATTGTGTTAAACTACAACTTAATTCTATAGATGGATAATTTTCTCTAACTTCATAAGGAATTCACTTTGAACAAGGAGAAAACAGTATCTGAAGAAACATCTGTAATTTCTTTTTTGTAACAAATAATGTGTGTCTTTATGGATGAATCAGATTGTGTGCATACATATTTCCTGTTTGTATGAATATGTCTGCAAGGGTTTTATCAGGATGATGCACATCTGTTTGTGAATATTGTGTGAATATATACCGCATGTGTATGTGTATATGTATCCATAGGCAAACACATGGTGAGCCATTGGGTCATAGAATCAGGAGGGTGGTGGTTTAGGAACGGCACAGTTGGCAGCATCCTGAATCACTGCCTTACTGCTTCTCTTATGAGGACCCGGTTGTGGGGGCAATAAGCTGACTTTGTATAAAATATACAAAAGTATGAAGGCTATTGCTTAACGCATTGTAAGCCGCTCTGAGTCTCCGGAGAAGGGCGGCATATAAATTAAATAAAAATAAAAATAAATAAAATAAAATAAATAAAATCTTATAGAAAGGTGCTGGGGGAATTTTTTTTTTCTCCAGAGTCTTTGGACAAATCCAGCTCCTTTTTTAAGTCAATGTTTCTTTTTCCAGCTGCTTTGCCACACTGAATTTGGTCCTGCTCTGTTTTCAGAAAGCTATTGACATACTTTTCCAAAGCTGCTTTCTTTCCAACAATTGTATGGCTTACAAAAAACAGTAACTGCAAAGATTTTTCATATTTAGGCTGATCCATTTGAACTGCTGCGTATTTTAACCTTAAATGTATGCTATAATTTTCTCTATTATTTGCTTTTTTAATGTATAGAGATAAAACTACATTTTCCCCCCACTATGCAATTACTTAGTGGCATTACTTAGTAGCATATCTGCACTAGTGGATTTACACCATATTAATTCTGTTCAAATGTCCATTCTGCACTGGATACAAGGTAAAACATTAACAGCACTAGAAACTGATTCTGCAATACACCACACCTTTCCCCTCAGGCTGAACTTTGTTATAGGCAGCTGCTCAGGATAACATAAGGGGCAATTGCTGGATTCAACTGCTTCTATTTTGGCTAGCTTATTGAAGGAACGGAGAGCACCCCTAAATTTTCTCTAACATTAGTTGATATTCAGAGAAATAAAATTCAGTTTCCTAAAAAAGTGTGTTTGTGTTGTACCTTTGTGTTGTACCCATTTCTTTATTGTATCAATGTGTTACATTTATAAAATGTTTGTATGTACGTGCATTTATTTTAGAATAAAAAATTCATAGTAGGGACTTAGGTTGTCATCCTGTATATGACCTAATTAGTACTGATTTCAGAGTGGATGCTTACTGAATCCCTGCTTTGTGAGCTAGAAAAGGCTGTGTTATGACATCTCTTTAAGAGGTTAAATCAGTAAACTATCCATGTGTTAATATTAACCAAGTGTAAATATGGAAAAGGAAAGTGGCGGAGAAAGATAACTGTACAGATCTGGGCATGGAGGAAATCAGTGAGACTATGTAGTGAGTTATTGATTTATTACAGACTATGTACCTTCAGTAATACTTGGGTGCTGCATTTCATCCAGCGGAACTAGTTGGAAATAATTAGATCCGGAACAAATTTACTTTAAAACCTTTATCAGTTTTTCTATGTCCCCTGAAAAAACAAGAAAATAAACAGAGAAAATAAACAGATAGCCCAGTTTACATGCAAAGTCCGTAAGCGTTCGTTAGAGTCCATCATTCGTACTCAGCCTTTGTGAAAATAGATGGGTGGTTCCGCGAAACGCTTTGCGGATTTGGGCCACATTCTGCTTGACAGCTCTAAAACGTAGGCTGGCTCAGAATTTCTGGTTCTACCTTAAATAAACCGCCACCATCACACATACCACCCCCTCCATCCCCGCACTTTCGTTCCCAACCGCGCCGTCTCTTCGGAGCTCTTTAATTGTTGTTTGCAGGTTCAATAGGTGGAGCCGAGGCAGTGCGGGCTCCGCCTCGTCTAGCCCTCTACAGCTTCCCACACCTCTACCGCAGCTGGCCCACGATTGCCGCCCTCGCTGCAGTGCTAGTCGCTCTTGGGCGCAGCGGTGGGTTCGTTTTGCATTAGGCTGCCGCATTTTTCTTTTCCTCCCTCTGGAGTCATTGAATCAAAGCTATAAGGCGATGAGAGAACAATCCAAAGGGTAAGTTTAATGTTTATATTTCCTGAATAAATAACCCGTCAAGTGGTAAAAATCATTAGGCAAGCAAAGCAGTTAAAGCTTCATTAAACGTCCGCGTCTTTATATAGGGAATTTAATTTACAGCTTGAAAGTCCTTCCTGCCAGTTGTTTTTCTTTTATTCTTGGTGCAAGTGTGCTTATTGACTGGCACACGCCTAAATTAACCCTTTCATTTACGGCTGTGTACCTTAGAGATTAAAGGTTTCTCCCAATGCAGGAACGCCAGGAAATTTTTTTAAAAAAAATTCTCCCTATTTTGTTTGTGTGTGTGTGTGTATGTGTATAGTAATTTTCCCGAGAAAAAATCCGAATTCTTAAATCTGCCATACTGTGAATTTTATTTTTTTAAAAGCCTTATATTTTTAACCTTGCCTTTTGTAAACTGTTCTTTTCAATCGTGTTGTATGTATTGTGTATCTCCATGCGTTAAGATAACCCCCGCCCCCACCTCCGGGAAACCATCCTATTCAATCTCATTGGTGCAAAGACCCTGGAGAAAAAAACATATACTATGTCTTTCATTTACTATGGAAAGGTCAAATTTCTGCTTGATTTCTTTGGGGAATAGGAACTGACATTTATTTCAGTGCATTCTTTCTCCGCAGTGTGCTTTTCTTGTCTTGATAAATGTGGTCTAGTTAGAACATGCTGGCTGTATAGGAATGAATGAAACAATGCAGTTTGGAAGAGCTGAGCAGGGAATTGGAAGACAGGAAGCAAGTTGGTATAAAATGTTTGTGAAATGTGCCATTGGAGAAAGCAGTTAGCCTCAAGAAGGAAAACTTTAGTACAAAATAAGATAATTGATTTTTAGATGCATCTTGAAGATTATTTTTGGTACTCATCCCCCAGTGGAGGAGAAAGAAATATCAATGCCATTTGTGCATGCATTAATTTTTATGAATATTCTTGTTTTATTAAAAAAAGAATGGTAGAGCAGAGCAAATAATGAATTAAATGTATATATTGAGTCAAATACATTTCATATTGGTATTTCCATTTAAGTTTTGGGCATTTCAAAGTGCAGGCTATTGTGCAGGAGACAGTGCTTTAATATAGTACTTTTCTATACTCTAGTCTATACTGTTAGTTGAGAAAAGAACCTTCATTTTTATGTATTTTTTTCTGAAAGTAAAAAATTTATTGACACATTGTACATGTAATATTAAGACTTGAGAAGGCTGTTCTGTCTAAGTTGCTTGACTCATTCTCAGGTATAACTGGTTGCAGATATTATATGATTTTGAATTTGGTAGAAGTGTAATGGGTAAGCTTTAAAAAGCAAATGGATAAGTGGGCAAGTAACATCTGTAGGTACTTGCTCCCAACTATTCTCAGAGTACAAAATAAAATGTTGCACAACGAAAGAAAGGCAGAAATAATTTCAGTGTGTAAATGTGTAGTCCTCAAGTGCAAAAAACTGCTTTCTCCTTTACTGGCACTGCTTCATTTTCTCCAGGAATACAATGGAATATATAGAAAAGCAGTTTTTCAGTTTCTGCTTCCAGAATAAACTATAAAGGTCTCTTTAGTAGAGGCTTTCTAAGTATGTTGGATACCATTCTTTAGTTTTCTTGTCACTCAAGCCTTCTCAATATCTCAATTTCAATTTTTTTAATTCATTTTGGGATGGTATGAATTTTATGTTGCATAAATTTTGTTTATGACTGTGAAAGACTTGTTTTTAAATGTTTTTCGGCTTATTGTAACACTGCACAAAGTTCTCTTTATATTAATATGTTCCTGCTTAATTTACACCAGTGACAACATAACATATTAAGCTATAACAGTTGTAGCAGCTCTACAGTTTACCATAAATCACTTTAGTTATGCATTGTAAAATTATTCCTTAATTTTTAAATTATTAGATAGGTATTGTCAGTTACATTTTCTTATTTGCAGTTTTATGTGTTGAATTTTACTGACCTTTTATCACATGGATTTGGGAGTGGAGGGGACAATTTACTCCAAGGCTATGGCAAATAAAGTACAATCCACAGGGTGAATTTGTTGTGGCTTGCTTATTTTTCAATTTCATTTTCTACTTCTTAGAAGAAAGGTGTGTGTGTATATAGATAAATAGTTTACTTTGAAGAATATAGATTGGTCTTGGGTTAATGTATTTTAAAGCAAATCGTAACAAAGAATGTGCAGTAAAGAAAACTAAATTGAAAGGGTGTAATAGGATTCAATTAAAAAAAAACACTAAGAATGTATTTAATATTTTCTCTTATAAAATGCTTAATTTGTAAAAGACCCATGTGTAATTTTTCTATAGAAATAATTACTAATATATTTTGACACAATACTTTTTTGTTTGTTTTAAATCGTGCCTTTATCAAACTGAAATGAGTTTATCTTGCAGAGTGAATATACTGAGTGCTAATAAAATTTAAACTACATTTCCTGGGTAGTTGATCAAAAAATATTCAGCATTTAGAATTACAGCACACCCCTGGTGTAGATAAACATTCATTCCATGATATTATACTTCTAATTATAGACATGCATTCTCTTTCCAGACACCTAAAAATGACACTTAACTGCTTCATTGAGGATGATGCTCTGTGAAATTATATTTTTCTCTGATTTTATATAAGGAACCTGATTTTGGATAGCCAAGATGACCTGTTGGTAATTTGGAATGAAGGAGGAATCTTCATCTGCCACAATTTTTCTGAACATGTTGACTATTACTTTATATACTATGTGTCAGCAGTTACCCAGATTATTTCATCTGCAAGTGAAAGGAGATGTTTTCCCTTTTTATTTTAGTGTTTTCGCTAAGTGCAGAAAAGTGTAACAGAATTGGTGTTTGCTCACTAAACCAATCCATCTCCACTTTAGGAAAACCACCAATATGCTCTAATTTTCTGAAGCAAATTGAGAATTCCAAAATGTAAGGTGTGATATATAATCAGATCACATCTTTCCCTTTATCCAACAGTAGGAAAATATTTTTTTTGTCTTAGTTTAACATACTTCAGTGTAGAGTTAAATAGACAAGTGGTCTGGTTTAAGAAAAAATACATTTTCTTCCACGATCCTTTCACTTTTTTTCCCCTAAAAATTATCTTTTCAATTCCTGTGCTTCAAAATGCAGAAATCGTATTAATTAAATATTAAAATATTTTTCAATACTATTTGAATAAATATCTATTTAATTAAAACATACTTAATATGTGACCTTTTAAACAGCTCAATAAAAAAAAAACCAAGCAAGATTTTTTAAAGTAGTTTAAGATCTGAATTTATACTAATTAATGTTCTTTATCCAAATTGGTTAATTATGTGAGAAAAAAATACCCCTCAGGAATGCCATATTTGGAAATAAGCTAGATAGCTCATTTATTGAAATCTTCTCTCTTCAAATTTACAGTTCACCTGGAGAAATTTAGGGACTTTCCCAATCTTTTACACCACTTAATTTATTTAAAATTGTTCATAACATTGTATAGTATAATGTTATATTTAATATTGAGAACCTATGTTATGCAAGGAATGTAGTAAAACGATCTATGGCAGTAGTAATATTGAACATTATTTTTCATGATAGCTCACTTTTGTGGATTATGAACAATGTCTTTATGAGAACAGATAGACTTCTTTGATCCAAATTTTTATGTAGTCCTGCTCTTTTCTAAAAGATGCTATTGTATTTTTATATATATGATTAAAACTCTTTAGGAATTGCTGAGTTGGCATTTTGTTACATATACTATTTGCAGATAGTCCTTATTCAAGCTAACCATTGCCTTTGAAAAATGGTAAAGAAGCTTATAAAGAGAAATGCCAGTAAAAGTATTTAAGTAGCACTTTTCTTTATATTGTTGATAACTGTCTTAAACTAAAATGTTCAGAAAGAAGAAACACTTTTTTAGCTTGCAGAATAAATCTCCAATTTTTTATGTTCTGATTATAGGGTAAAATCTATTCTTTCCAGTTACAGTTAAGCTTTATGTTTATAAGATCTTCAGAAAACATTCCTTAAACTTTAGTATGGGAGTAAATTTATAGTGTTTTTATTTTTAATAGGATAAAATTTGATAAGTACTCTTAAAATTATTACATGCTCTGATAAGGAATGGTTTAGCAGCATCTCATTATAACATGTTTGATGCAGAAACGTATGCTTTCTTTTGGATCCTACTCAGATCTTGCTGTTTGCTGGAAGAATACTAGTTAGGATAAGGCAATGATAGTCACATGAAATAATCTAATTTCAGCTAATCCTTTCTTGCACCTTTCTTGCACCTTTCTTTTTTTGAATATGTGGGAGATCTCCCATCTATCAAGTCAATACTCAGCCCTTCTGTTTGTATGGCACTGATTTTCCTACTTTATCTCTCTGTATATATCAGGGAGGAAGAAGATGTATGTACAAATTACATATGTATGCAGATACGTTTATTATTATCAGACATCCCAATAATCCGATAACTCTTTCAGATGAATTAAGAAGACTAACTTCTCCATTTGTTAGAAATAAATTTTTGTGAAAACAATTAAGATAACATACCTCTTACTGTCATAATTGGACATTGTCACCTTTCAAGGTAGATCAGAGTAGGAAACCAAAGTCATGCATGGTAATATCATTTTTATAGCAACAGAATCTTGCAAGTATGAATTAACATTCCCCACCCCACCCCTCTTTATCTTTGTGTGAGTTAGTGGATTCTTCTCTCAGATGTTTTCTCAGATTACTTGGGCCCAGGTTTCTTTTATTTCACCACTGACTTATTTATTTGCTACTTTTCCTCAATGTTATTTCTTCTGTCTATTGCAGATATTGTCTAAAAGAAGCAAAACTGTTCCTCTGGGAGCAAATTAAAGTTATAGTATTCCCCCTTACAATTTTTAATGATAATTTGGAAAAATCTATAATACTTCATCCCATGGTCTTCCATCAGCTTAATTATTATAGCTTTCTTTCCTAAAAAGAGATTTTAGTCTACATTATATAGGTAGCATATTTAGCTTTTAATTTGAGGCTGTGTTCATTTCTTTTCAGTCAGTCATCAAGAAACATAAGGTGGTATGCTGTAACCTAATAAAAGAATTTATTCCTATTCCACCTTTATTATTTTACAAATAACTCAAAGTGGCGAACATATCCAGCACACCTCCCTTCTTCTCTTTTCCCCACAACAACAGCCCTGTTGAATTGGGTTGGATTAAGTGGGTAACTGGCCCAAAGTCACCCAGTTGGCTTTCATGGCTAAGGCAGGAGTTGAACAGTTTCCCACTTTCAAAACTGGTGCCTTTGCATTATACCAAACTGGGGTAAACTTTGGTATTTGTATCATTCTACGTGCTGCAGTAGGCACATCCCAATCTTTGATATTTCAGACCTTACTGAATGTATGTACAGATAGTCCTTGGTTAACAATGGTGATTGGGAGCTAAGTGAAGTCATAAAATGCAACGACAATTGAGTTTATCACTAAGCAATGGCAATCCTAGCAGTTCCAATTGTTAACCAAAGTTAACAATTGGTTTAACCAAATTTAAGTTAACCAAAACTCATTGGTTTTTAGGCAAGGACACACCCCACCCCCCCATCCAAGCCATTCACATTTCCCCCCCAGCCCCAACCCGCACTAAGATAAGGGACTGCGTCCTTTGCCTAC
>JANHZT010001795.1:125534-142397 GCA_032468215.1 Stegonotus admiraltiensis | reverse complement strand
TTCACCGCCCTGAGTCCTTCGGGAGAAGGGCGGTATATAAATTTAATTAATTAATAATAATAATAATAATAATAATATTGTTTCAATTTTCTTTTCTTTTTTACTTAAGTAGAAAATGTTCAAATTATTACAATTGTTATAAGTATTTAAACAATATCCCAGTTATTATAACCATCAATTTTCTCAAATGATACCATCTAACATCTTAATAAAAATTTATTTATTATGACCATTGTTTTTTTTTAACATAGTCTATTTCTCATATATTATTAGCTTCAATCCATATTTCATTTCTAAGTATCTGTAACATGTTTCTTCTCATATTTCTATTACAATTGTTAATCTCAATATAGTCATTTTATAAATCCAAGTCCTGGACTTCTTTATTTTCCTTAATATTTTCCAACCTTTTATCATTCACTGTTAATCCCAGTGTAATCATCATTATGTTATTATTCTCAATATAATCTCTAAAAACCTCCTTTTTGTTATTACTATTCTAATGTTCAGTTACATATTCATATTTAATCACATTGTCTTTATCTTCTTTATTTTTCATCTCTGTGCCTTATTTCTCCATCTTCATTTTCTTGTCCAGTTGTGTATACTCCATTTCAACTTCTGTATCCTCAAATTTTTGTCTTCTGTGCAACATTATAATTATTTCTCTTATTTCCATTTTCCAAGTCGAATAAGTCAATTTGTTCCTTCTCTAATTCCTATGCCATTTTTCTTTTTAAGTTAATATTATTCCAATTATAAGAGTTCCGTTATGTTCCCTTCTTTCTAATTTTTTTTCTCCAAAACTCAGACTGCTTGCAGACAAGAAAATCATCCCCCACAAATTCTCACGGTTGTTATCTGTGAAGTTCACAATTTTCCAAAACAAAAACCAAGTTGCAATGTTCCTTTTACTCGAGAAGGTGTCTCTCTGCAATCCACAATTTCCAATTGTTTAACAAGTATCCATTTTGTTTTAATTACATAATGATCTTGGCTTCTCTTTTTCTTCTTAGTTTTAAAAGTATCAAATCATATTTAAAGTCCAGTCCAAATTTAAATAGCTCTTCTCACTTCTTTTTCCCTTTTCTTTTCTTTTATTTGTACACCACTTCTTTTTTAAAGCTTATTATCCATTCTCTTTGTTTTTCTTGAAATTTAAAAGGGGGGGAGGGTCTCATTATTTCTTTCCAATCCTTTGACCATATCTAGTTGTTCAAATTTTCCAAATAGTTTGTTCAAAAATCAATTTTCTATCGGGTTTTTATCTCTTTAAAGTTAAATTTCAAAATCTTCTTTGCCCCTGTGCTTCTTAGCCGCTATTTCATCATTAGGGGTCTTATAATTGAAAGGTGTTTCCCTTGTTGTTATTTCAAGCCTAGGTTGGCTGTCACTCGGCTTCAAAAAAACTCCGTTCCGTTCCTCTCCTCTCTCCAGCTCTATACTTAGTCTGGTTGTCCCAGCTTCGTGGCAGCCACCATGGCTGCTATCCCCCACCGCCGAGTCACAGAGAGCTCCCTCCGACCTTCAAGGAACTTGCCTGTTCCTCTTGGTCATCCGAGGTGCCTCTCTTTCTTCCCTGTCCCTACAGGACGTTTCTGGTCTGCAGACCCATCAGCAGCGGTTCGTCAGCCAAGGTTTTCGTGGAGCTCATCAGCACCCGCTAATTCCCCAACTGTCTCACCGTGACGCCAAACCAGAAGTTCCCAAATGACTTTATATTTTAAGACAGTTTGTTTAGCTTATGGGACTTTTTGTGTATATTCAATATGGATCTTCCTCATAAATATTAATTTGAAAGTATGTTTTTATTGTTATAAGTTATATGCACAATTTATATTATGGTAAATTGGGATGAATTCGCCATATATTGGCCCTAATCAATTTTGAAATAAATGACATTATTTAACCAGGCATATATTGCCCAATGATTATAATAATTCTCTAATTAAGTTTGGTATTCAGTAGAAGCTAAGTATTCCCTTATGCCTTTTTAATGAAACAGGTACTTGCATTCTCAGGAAACAATTATTTGGATTAATTAAACATCTTGTGATTTTTATAAACACTTGAAATTTATACATTTACATTTTATATGTTATTTTTTCAAAATTATTTAAAGTAACTTATGTAATTTTGTCCTTATATTTTTCACTGTGTCTTTTTAGTACGAAATAAAGCGTAATATTTATTTGTGGTTTTAAAAAGGTAGTTAGGGATAAAATTGATAGAAAGCCAACATTTCCATCACAAATCAGATTAGAACCTATGTACAAATGTTAAGCCAAATATTCATTTCCCATTGCTTGGATTTATTGTTTTGTTGAGTAAAAGGTTTATGGATATAAATTCCAGAGATGAGAATATTTAATTGAATGTTGGACAATAAAATTCTTCACTAGAAATATATAACAATATTTTTGTTAGCACTTTGAACTGATTTTCTGTGATCTATCTCTCATTCTTCCCTTTCTTCACACAGTAAATTTATTGTGAACCATGGATTAATTCTTTTTAGGATTGTAAGTAATTAAATATTTTAGCATAAAAGTTGACTTTTAAATCCAAACATATCTGGCAAAATACACTTAGAAAACACAATGTATTTTTCAAAGTTGTACAGGATCCATTGATGGTATTGGAATTACATTGTCTTTTCCCAAATTAGTGTCCTTTTTCAAAACACTGATCTGACGATGTGTATATCCGTCTCCTTATTTCAAAGGCTGACAGTGAAGGAAATGTGTGTATGGGAGGTTTACTTAAAAACAAAATTGTGTGGAGTTAAATACTTTGCAGCCTTTTTCAAAAACTCTTGTTTTAAATCTATGTTCATAATAATAATTGATATATTTTATGTGTGTGTGTTTTTTCATTTTCTTTTTGATACATCTAATATAAAGGAAGAAATGGCTCTGGAAAGCCAGTGAGTGAGGTTAGTGCATATAATGCCCACTGCAAGAGCTTCTCACTGCTTCATTCTCCTTTTTTTGGAGGGGTGTGTGTGTGTGTGTGGCACTTGTGGCATAGCTTGTGTGTGTTTCAGTACTTGTCACAGGTATACTGTAATATGTAATACTTCTCAACTGTCAATGGATATCAAACTACTAGAAACAGAAGAAATGCATATTTTTTTCATTAGGCTATCTCCAAAAATGGGCAGGGGAATATAAAAGTGAAACTGTTTCTATAAAATAGTTCAAATAAATCTTTCATAGTTAATCATAACTCGATTTGCATTTTGAGACTACAACAGGTTTTTACCTTATATAACTATTTGGAACATATATGTTCCAAATAGTTATATAGAATTATTTAGTTATGTTCTTTTCAAAGCAAGAGTTCAGAGAGATAAACTGCAAAATCTTTCAGCTTGAAGTTTAATGTTTATGCCAGCTAAATTGTCACAGACTAAACTGTGTCATGTTAAAGCATGTGTGAAAACTCAGCTGATTTAGCTGTTACAAAATTGAATTTTAATCTGGTGAGAATGAAGGTTTATTATTACAATCAAGGACTAGTTCATAAAGAAAAGATGTAACTGGAAGCAGGTTTTGCATTTTGTTGAATAGCCCACTATAAATCTTGCTTGTTTTTCAATCTAAATATTTCATAGTTACTGTATGGAAAATCATAGGAATTTCAATAACATGATGTAAGCTCATAGCATTCTTGTTACTAAAATAGTTGATAGTTTACTGAAGGCATCTGAATGTTTTCCACCAAATTTGATATTTAAAACGTATCGTTTAATAAAGGGAAAGTAAAAAAATGTTAATATGTCACAATACAAGATAATGGAGAACTGCAATAGCCTTGTATCTAAACTTAATCAAAGCTCATTTTTATATAAGAATCTGTCTCCTATTTAAGAATAAATGGAGTTCAAGGCAGAAATGGAGTTGTAGGCAAAAAACAGTAAATTTTGAAAAGTGATTAATATATATTAAGAGTATATATTATATTAATGGAAGAATTCCAGGGTATACAATTAAAAATACTATCACGAACTTAAAATGTAATTAAGTATAAATTAATTTAAATAAATTATAATTTGTCTACATTTACAAAACATTTAATAATTCTGTATAATAGAAATATCACAGTACTATGTATAAATACATTGTTGAAATGAAAATGGACTTTTTTTTTAAAAAGGGGGGAGGATTGAAAAATATTTTTGTATTATTCAGATTGCAGGTGCTTTAAAAGTCACATTAACATTCATTTGATTTATATCCCATCTTTCATTCAAGATAGCCTGGCAGCATGAATTTTCTTTGAAGACAAAGAAAGTCCAGTTGCCTCTTGGAAAAGCATCTTTGGGACAACCATGACCTGGATGACTGTGAATCTCCACAGACATTTAGAACTGTATTTTTTCCCCCAAACTAAGCTTAAACCCTGTAGAGGTGGGGGGAGTGCTTTTTAAATTAGCATTTAGGTACTCTGGGGCTGTGCAAAGTCTGAAAGACTTGTAACATTGTTGAAGTATGTACAACTTTATTGTTGTACTTTAAATGGTGCAGTAATTCTGTTACACTGCTGTCCCAATTGTGTTGCTTCTATTTTTTTCAGATTACACAATTTATCTGTTAGTGAGATAAAGTTTGAAAATTTAATTAAACTTCTTAATTGCTCCCTTTTCAATCATTGGGAGCCTGCTCTAATTAAAAATAGGTGCAGTTTCTTCTCATATTGAGGGAAGCAACACATAAGTTTAATGCAAGCCTCCAAATAATGCATGAAATGTATGTATAGACAGTTAAGATACTTCTTCAAACATTTTAAACACATCTGTCAATCATTTCCATTCAAGTGTGGTGATCAAAAGGTTTCTTCCTGTTTCTTACAGCTTAGTATTGTAAAAGGTAAAAATGTAATAGCCACAATTACATTTAATAATAGTGATGATGATGATGTAATAAATATAATATAAAGTCCTTGAATTATATAATTATACAAAAAAACCCTGCAGATAATAAATGTCATCCTTATTCTACTCATTTATCCATAAACGTTATTAAGACTGATTTACAGAACTTATGTGCTTCAATCTAATACACATGGTTAAGGTACTGGACCTGAAAAGATGAATTGTTCTTCCATAAGAATGAATCGGGGCAAGCCAATTAACTTTGTTAAAGGATCATCGTGTTTGCACAGAAACATTGTTGTAAATCTAATACAATGAATAGTAGCAGGATCATGTTTTGCTTCCAGCTACTACTTTAATCAAAATTCCCATGAAGCAGAGCATCCTGACAAAAGTCCATAGAGCCTCTTATTTAAAGTGTCATGAGTAAACTATCAGTTAAATTCTAAGTAAAGCACAACTGATTCAAAATGATTACCTGAAAGATCTTAAGAAGTTTCAACACCATCTATCATGTGGACACACTTAAACTGACTGCATTTAAGGGTGTTTTCATAAGGGCAGTATTTGGATACACATCTAAATCATTTGAATTGTAAGGACTACGTTTTCTGTATGAACAGTCAATATTAGGAGGTGGATAGACTTCTCTCTTTAGATTGAATAGATAATGAACAGAGGCAGAGGCATTTCATCTGGTCCATCCTAACTTCAGAATGTACATCTGAAGCCACATGAAAATTTATTTATCCCAAACATTTAATTTACATTATTGTTTATATGGTTATGTGTCTATGTGTATGTTGCATAATTGTTTTGTTTGCCATATCTTCTAATTTTGTATTACTTTAAATATCATATGAATCATTTCAGACTAAAAATTACATCAGTACAATTGCAATTTCCACTATAATTTCAATGCCACAGGGTCCCATCATTTCCAGGACATACAGTCATGGAGATAATCTAAGATCCCTGTTAGCTTTTCACACTTAACAGTTTTTGATAACAAAATATCCTCAAAGGTTTGTTTACTTTGAATCCAAAGGGCAAAAACCCTCCCAAATCCCTGCCACATCCTGTCACATGGGAAAGCATTTAAATTGTGCCTTAGATGCAAGAAAGGGAAATTAGAAAAAATAAAAGGTATGTATCATCTTGTAGGTTTATATGTAGCAAGCAGAGTTTTGTTCTTGTAAATCACTGTTTTTAGAATATTAGACTTACCTATTAATAAATAAAGGATGTAATTAGTATAGCAAACAGGCAGAATAGAATTAAACGAATCCACTATTGGAAAATTCACTGTGCTCATAAATTACTTGTTAAAATTAGTGAACTATCATAACCAAGGCTGTTTCTTAGAAACTGTTATAGTTTGAGGACAATAATCTTACTAGAACAAGGGGAAATTGCTAAGAAAGATATGGTGTACAACACTTAGTCATGCTGAACCTCTTACCACACTCTAGTTTCTAGTCCATCAGCCTAACACAGAAAAAAACTAGGAACATTGGATCTTCCTGCCCATAGCCCACAATCAATTGTATCAGTCTCAATACACCAAGGATAGTGGAATATTTGTACAGCCTTTCACATAGGTATGCTTTTAATGAAAAATCTCTCTCCAAATGCAAAAAAAGAAATTGACTAGGAATGATAAAATTATAGGGAAAAAACAAGGGAACCCAACCTCTACACAGAAAATGAAAAACATAATTAATACTAGCTATACTAATTGCTTTAGACCTTCCTTGAAAAATGGTTAACTTTCAACACATGTTTAGAGTTCACTGCAAAAAAGGATGAATTGAGTGGCTTTGATACTACTAAGCAAGCCCTCGTTGCTTTTCTTCCTTCCCCCCTCCCCAACACTATTCTTTAATGATACATGGAGGATAATTAATTATTAAAATAATAATTAAAACATAATTAAATTTGTGGAAAGATGGACTGTGGGTTTGCCCAATCATGCATACTGCTCTATCTCATAAATTGAGCCAGCCAGGAAATCAAGTTACTTCTGCTTAAGCATATCTTCCTAACAGGCATTGTGAAATAATATTCAATCTAGTTTTCACCAGTTGTCATATTCTACAAGGGGACATCCCATTTATTCATATCTCTAAAGTCTTTTAGCACACTGAGATAGTATCAATTTATAAAATACTTTAGGAGGCATGTTATGTCATTTTTTAAAAAAAATGCAGATTGTCAAAAACAGATGGGATTTGGCATTATTAGTTTTTAAAATAGAGTCTGAAAAACTAGTAATTTTCTGTGTTGAACCAATGGGATGGTAAACATTATTTTAAAAAGCAATATTAGATAAGTATATTCCCATACGATAAAATTGGTCATAGAATAGATTTGAATTATTTATTGGCCAAGTGTGATTGGACACACAAGGAATTTGTGCTCTCAGTGTACATAAAAGAAAAGATACATTCATCAAGAATCATAAGGTACAACACTTAATGATAATTATAGAGAACAAATAAGCAATCAAATCATATTAGGAAACAGTCAGTATAAATCATAAGGATACCAGCAACAAGGTTACAGTCATACAGTCATAAGTGGGAGGAGATGCTTGTTAAAATGCCAGGTTTTTGAGATGTAAAAAAGTCAGACTATATAGATATATAAGCTGTACCATTCAATTGAAAAGCAAATTGAAATCTTTTGTGGGGAAATAACAATAGAACTACAATAATATGGCTACATAAGTGTGCACACCCTTAAACTAGTACTTTGCTGAAGTACCTTTTGATTTTAGGACAGCATTGCATCTCTTGGGGTAGTAGTCTATCAGCATGGCACATCTTGCCTTGGGAATCTTTGCCCACTCTTCCTTGCAAAAGCACTTCAAATCTATTAAATTGCAAGGTCATCTCCTACGCACAGACTTCCTCAGGTCACCCCGCAGATTTTCAATTGGATTCAGGTCTGCTTTGGCCAGGCCATTCCAAAACTGATTATCTTCTAGTGAAACCATTTTTTGGTTGATTTGGAGGTATGCTTTGGATAATTGTCATATTGAAAGGTGAAAATTCTATTCATCTTCAGCATTTTAGTAGAAGCTTAAAGATTTTGTGCCAAAATTAATATTTGGAACTGTTCGATATGTCTAGTTTAATGAAAAGAAAAACTAGGGGTGACATGATAGCAGCATTCCAATATCTAAAGGGCTGTGACAAAGACGGGGAGTGGGTCAACCTATTTTTCAAAGCACTTGAAGGCAGAACAAGAAGCAGTGGATGGAAATCAAGGAGAGAACCAACCTAGAACTAAGGAGAAATTTCTGACAGAACAATTATTCAGTGGAACAATTTGCATCCAGAAGTTATGGGTGCTCCAACACTGGAGGCTTTTAAGGAGAGATTGAACCACAATTTATCTGAAATGTTATGGGGTTTCCTGGTTGAGCAGGGTCCCTTTCCAGTTATTGTGTTATTTTGTTCTGTTCATAATTGCCTCCACCTTGACTAAAAAGTCCTAGTTCCAGCTGAAGAAAAGCAGCTCCAAAGCATAATACAGGTAATCCCTGGGTTACGAGCATTCCCTTAGCGAATGTTTGAAGTTACGCGATCAGTGCCCCTAGCGTTTTCAAACAAGGCCCAAAACTACGAATCTTGCAGCACCATGGCAGTTGTTCACCCTTATGAACAACCACAAGGGCTCTGCAACATTCATCTTACATGTTGGCAGCCTCGTTCAGCCATCCAGAGGCCTTGCCTGGCAACATGCCGGCTGAAATGGAGCTTCTGAGGGATGGATCCACCCCTCAGAAGCCCCATTGTAGGCCAAAATGGGAGGTCTGCATAGAGCTCAATCAAGCCTCAGAGGGGCAGATCCAGCCCCCGGAGATTCAGATCTGCCCCCGGAGGCTCCATTTCAGCCTGTAATGGGCTGGGGGAGGCCGCCGAGGGCCAAATGGAGCCTCAGAGGGGCAGATTCAGCCCCTAGAAGTTCAGATCCAGCCCCCGGAGGTTCCATTTCGGCCTGCAACAGATTGGGAGAGGCCCAAACAGGGCTCATGAGGCTGGAGTGGAGACAGTTTGCTAGATCTTCACATGGTAATTGACCCAGCACACCAGGTTGGGAGGGAAGCAATTGTGGAGAGCATGAGGTATTTCAGTGAGTCAGAGAAGCCTTGGGTGGTCTTAAGCAGGTGGCCTGTTCCATCAGTAGATCCCCTAGGGCCTACCCCACCCTGAAATATCTAATGTGCACTTAGCGAGCCTCACATTCCATTAGCAAATGTATGGGCGTAAGGACAGAGTGATCTCGTTCAAGTTATGAGATTCACGCCCACAAATCCTCGGGTTACAAATGAAATGGGCAGGGTCCATTACATTTGTAACTCAAGAACTACCTGTACTGCCACCACCATTCTTCCCTGTGAATCTGGTGTACTATGGTGATGTACAGTGTTTTTGCGTCATAGATTTTGGAATTTCAAATGTTCAACCTTGGTCTTATCAGACCATAACACATTTTCCCACATGCTTTTTTCAGACTTGATGTAGGTTTTTTCCAAAATATAACCAGGCTTGGATGTTTTTCTTTGTAAGAAAAGGCCCCCATCTTGCCACCCTACCCCACAGTCCAAACATATGAAGAACACAGGAGATTGTTGTCACATGTAATAACAACCAATACTTGCCAGAACTTCCTGCAGCTCCTTTAATGTTGCTGTTTTTGACAGTCTCTCAGACCAGTTTTTTATTTTTTCATAAATTTTGGAGGGACATCCAGTTATTGGTAATGTCACTGTTCTGCCATGTTTTCTCCACTTGTTGATGACTGTCTTCACTGTGTTCCGTAGTATATCAAATGCCTTGGAAAAATTTTTGTACCCTTCTTACTGATACCTTCCAACAATGAGACCCCTTTGACGCTTTGTCAGTTCTTTGCAGACCATGACTTGTAAGAAACAACTAAATAAATGTGAGAAAAATCCTGCTAGCACACCTGATCTATATATAGGCTTGATCAGTATCACTTTAATTGATGGCAGATGTGTAATGACTACTATTTAATGTCTGTTTGGATGTGATTGGTTAATTCTGAACACAGCACATCCATACCTATAAGAGCATGTGAACACTTATGGAACCACTTTATTGTAAGTTTTTATTGTTATTTTCCCCCTAAAAGATCTTAGTTTTTTCAATTGAATTGTACAATTTATGTTATGTTAAAGGTGGAAAAAATTCAGAAGTGATTATTTATCTGGGTCTGATTTTTTACATCTCAAAAACCTGGCATTTTAATGGGGATGTGCAGACTCTATGGCCACTATAACATAGTGATTCCTGTGGACCTTGGATTAATTTCCATTCAGAGGTACAGAATGGTCTGAAAATCAGGAATATAAGGTTCAGAAATGCACATGCATATGCAGAATATGCATACGATTCAACAAAATACATGTGTCTGCACAATTTTTTGCTTGAAACTAATGTGGGAGTTTGGCCATTTTTTGCAGGTGATCAATCATTGCATTCTGATGTTTTTCCTAATTTGCTTTATATCCACCACTCCTTGTACCAGTATCAATGATTAATAATTTGTTGTATCTTGGTATATATTTTGTAATTCAAATAGGAAACCAGCTCTGTGCGATATTATTCATCTATTGAATGAAATTTTGCTATTGTCTTCCTTCAATTAGCAATAATAATTTAAAAGTTAGCATAAAAATATATAACTGGTTTAAATCTTAATTTTGGTTCCAATAAAGATCTCTGAGATAAACTCATGTTTATCAGCATTTAAACCTTCTTCTAGTTATGCTATTAACTACAATTGATCCAGTTAGGTGTTACAAAAATTGATTAATCTACAAATACTTTTGCAATAAAGCCTGCATATTGTCATGCACATTTAACTTTGGAATGTTCATGCATGTAGCTTTGAAATTGTTTTGCAGTGTGGTGCTAATGAAAAGTGCTTTTTAGATTTTACTCAACTATACTACTGATTGTGCTGTGTCAAATAATTCCAAATTATTTGATACACTCCTTGTGTTTTACCTCATTTTTCATAATTTATTGAGGATACCTCTTTCCTGAAGAGCGTATTGTATTAATTGTATTACAGGTAGTTCTTGAGTTACAAATGTAACAGAGCCTTCCTATTCCATTCATAACCCAAGGATTCATGGGAGTGAATCTCATACCTTGGACACGATCACTCCCTCCTTTCACCCACGCATTCGCTAATCAAATGCTTGGTTCGTTAAATGCACATGAGGTATTGCAGGGTGAAGAAGGCCATGGGAAGCCTAGTGATAGAACAGGCCACCTGCTTAAGACTATCCAAGGCCTTCCCGACCCGCTGAAATATGTCATACTCCCCACAATTGCTTCCCTCAACCTGCCATGGCAGGTCACTTACCGTGCAAAGATCTCACAGCCACACATGCCCCTCTGACACTCTGTTTTGGTATGTGCAGGCCTCACCCAGCACTTTACAGGCCAAAACAGAGCTTTGGAGGAGCATCCCTCCGAACCTCTGTTTTGGCCTGCAAAGTACGGAGTGGTGGGGAATAGGCAGGACAAATGTTGCACAGCCTCTGTGGTTGTTCGTAAGGACGAACAACTGCCATGGTTCTGCAACATTTGTAGTTTTGGGACTTGTTTGTAAACACTAGGGGGCGCTTTATTGTATAACTTCGAATGTTCGCTATGGGAACGCTCGTAACCCAGGGATTACCTGTAATTATGATCTTTACAGATATTCACAAGACAGATCAATTTATGCCTCTCTCTCTTTTTTTTACAGGCAACAATGTAGTTAGCCTTTTCCACATGGCAGATGACTTGGGCCGAGCAATGGAAACCTTAGTGACAGTGATGACTGACAACAAATTAGTAGAATAACAAGTTCTATTTTACAACTTCAGGCATAACCTGCATGGTTTTTATAATATTCATATGATGGAGGATTAGACTGTAAGAGTTTACATGAAAACAAATCTATATTTTTGTGAAGGATAGTGGTACTATACTGTAGATTTCAGTAGTTTCTTAAGTCTGTTATTGTTTTGTTAACAATGGCAGGTTTTACACATCTATGCAATTGTACAAAACATAAAGAAAACTACATGTAAAATCTTGACAGCTAAATAACTTGCCATTTCTTTATATGGAACGCATTTTGGGTTGTTTAAAAAGAATTTATAGCTGTTATAAAGAAAGATTGTAAACAAAGCGTGCTTTATAAAAATGTTTATATAAATCCCTTAAAAAACAAAGAAAAAAAATGAGGCAGTGCATTTGTTTAGCATCACTTCAACTTGGTAATTATACCCAACAGATGTTCTGTGTTCTTTTCCTTAAAATCAAACAGAATTTCTGCAACACCAAACAGTCAGCCTACATTTCTTCTTGTATCTGACTAGCTCTTGCTTTAAAATTATTATTTTCCAAAGCTTCTAGTTGAGATAGCTTTCCATGTCCTGAGCGAGTCTTATTAGAATTATCCAACTAGTTGGCAATAATATGAAAGAGCACATTACATGACAAATATCAGAATTTGCAAAAATAAGACAAATTGAACTGATATTCTAAACTCTTATTTCCTCTATACTTTGAATCTGAACGTTAAAAGTAAACACAAAATAGAAATTGCCTTATTGAATTATACCAGTGGACTTAGGTGTCCTTATCCTGCCTCCAGCACTGGCCAGCACCTTAATGTTTCAAAGTAAAAATATGATTTGCTTTCATGCCCTGTGATGCCACTTTTTATCCGATATTCTGCATCTGTGTGTGTATTGGGATGAAGACTTGACTACAGATACCAGTCTGTGATCTGTTTAATCTTTAGATTATTCATATTATTATTTAATATTTCATTTTTATAGAAAAAGTATTGAGTATTGAAAATTGCCTAAATTCTTTAAAACACATAAAGCACTAGTTTTTGCCTTTAACAAATTCCAAGGAGCCACACCAGTTCCACACCAAGAGTAATAAAACTGAATAGTGTGACACAATGGTAAACATCAACTCTATCAGTTGCTTAAAGTAGTCACAGTGCTTCATGAGAAGCTGGTTGTCCGAAATGAAATCCAACAATCCTCTACAAGTAATGCCGCACAATTAACAATGACTCAGGAGAGGGATGATAAAATCAGATGTTAGAAAAAAGTCTCTCAAATTTACTATTATAAAATGTTGAGGTGCTGTTAACAAAAGCTTCATAATTTCTTTTTTTTCCCCACCAGCCTTTAATTCCATTGTCTAAAGACAGATTTTTACCATCTAATAAACTTTAATACTTTGCAGAAGTTAAATCTGATACCTCTTGTATGGTATAATTAAAACACAGGAGAAAAATATATTTTACTTTTTAATGCTAGTTAACATTCAACATGGGTAGTCATGGTATTTCTACCTCACTTTCGTTTTGTGGTGTTCCTGACAATTATGTAGAGAAGGTATGCATCGTCAACCACTTATCCATTGTGTAAACTGGTGTTCTTTTAATACCAATACAGTATAAAACAATTAAAATTTAGCAACTCTCAAAGAAAGTCCATACATTTTCATGCTTTTTTAAAGACTTTGGGTACAATTCAGTCTAGCATGAGCACAGTGATTACCCACAAAAAAATTAGTCTAGAGTTATAAAAAGCCTGCTCTTCCTTTAGTGAGTCTTGTATGCATCTCCCTGAGATGACAAGCTTTCTCTTTCATTCAGGAGTATTTTCTTCACTTCTGAGGATGCACACTAAGATGAGCATTAAAAGGGCTCTTTTATGTCCTACACGAATCCTACTCTTTGCAAGGACCGCACTGATGCAATGGTAGACTGAATCATAGGGTTCATTTACGAATGAATGTCCTATATATTTCATAGCCTTTATGTAAGATTTTAAAGATTCAGTTATAGGATGGGATTTTTTTTTATGCCTTAAGTTCTCTTAAATTTTAAAAGATTTGAGACTAATAGAGTGCACAACTATTTTCATCAGGGTTATTTCTTTTTTAGACATTAGTTTTGAAGTGAGTCTGTCAAAAATATATAAAAGAGTTTAAGAGCTTTATTGCTGCTTTTAAAGAGTTTCTTTGGAACTATTTCATGTTCCTTATATCCATACACTACTAAACTATAAAGCATTTTCAGCATAACCGAATATTGTCTGGTATGTTATACCATTTTCATGCAGTATTGATTTATTACTTGGGTATCATTTATTGTGTTCTAACATCAACACTAATATTTACTAATTATTTTTATAAATTTCAGTTTTACTGCGTTTTTCACAACATATTGAATTTTACCAAATATATGCCTTACTTATTGTATTATATACTGCTTTACTGTGTATATCAATAAAGCATGTAATTATGTTATAAAGTGTGCCATTTTTACTAGTATAGCAGCACTGGATTCTTCTTCCACAGAGGTGTCAGTAGGAACAGAATAGGAGGGAGAGAAGCTGCATGATTACATCTGCGATGCACACTTGCACATATATTTATTTTAACTTGCACTTTGGACTTGCGCTGCTATTAAGTGGCATTTGAGAAGGAGACTATTCTCCCTCTCAAAGAAGTCATAGAATGATAAACAAAACAGTTTATTTTCTCTAAGAAAATTATCAATCATTTAGTGGACATCCAAAACATACAATTCCAACTGCATAGAGAGCAGTTGTACATCTCGGCTTGCATGTAACATCTGCCAGCAATTTCTTAAGCAGGTATTCCAGAGATAGCATTGTGGTTATGAAGCTACTTTCTAGAGTTGCTGATAAATACAGCCCTAATATATAACAGACTACTTATGGGACCCATGATAAATTATAGATAGTTCTTATTTAGCAACTGCCTCATTTAGCAACGGTTTTCAGTTACAATAGTGAGGAAAAAGTAACCATGACAAGTTCTTGCATTTATGAGTTTCATAGGTGTATAAAACAAGAAAGCTGAAACGATCATAAACACAGTTGCAGTTTCATTAAGCAACTGCTTTGCTTAAGGACAGAGTTGCTTGTCCCAGTTGTGGTAACTAAATGGGGACTACCTATACATGTCAAGTTGCAATAAATAAAACAATGAACTACACATATAAGGTATTAAAAGAAGTTTTAAAAAACTTGCTGAAATATATTTTCAACCCTACAAAAGACAATCAAATCCATACAGTCTAGAAAACGGAAGCAAGTAACTGAGGCACAATAAAAAGTGAAGTGTCACTTTGTATTTACCTAGCTACAGCTACAAAGCAAGGAAGCCTGAAAGCCAAACTAAAACCTACGCAAAAACTGGTCAAAATGATTTCTCTAATCTTCATCACTCCACACTTAGAATCCAGTTCAGGGGTGAAATTCAGCAGATTCTGGAGCACCTGTAGCGGAAAGTTTGATATTACCTCTGGCTGGCCCCAGAGGGGTGGAAATGGAGATTTTGCAATATCCTTCCTCTGGAGTGGGGTGGGAATGGAGATTTTGCAGTATCCTTCCCCTGCCATGCCCACCACGCCACGCCCACAGAACCAGTAGTAAAAAAATTTGAATTCCACCACTGATCCAGTTCAATAAGAAAGAAAAAATATTCAAACATTTGACTATTCAAACAGCTAAGTATATTTCTTCAGAATAAATTTAGATTTACATCAGAAGTGTGCAGTGCAGTAAGGTGAATGATCTTCCAGCTGACAAGAAAGAAGACATGCTTGATGGAAACATCTCTATGTATGAAAAATCAGAACATGAAAAATGGGTGCAGACAAGGGTGGAAAGGGAACAGTATATAGCTATACATCTCTTCATCCCTTGTTTTGAAAATATAATAGCATATTGAAAGGATCACATGGTATTCTCACATGATGTTCTCACATGAAGATGGGTGACATTCTTTAAAAGATGGGATTGGATCCATGATGAAACCCAATCTACTGGTTAAACAGGCCTTTAGAATAATCTAACCTAGAGTAGCAGATATTTGTTTCTTTAATATGCCACCCATCTCACTGTTGAAGCAACACTGGATGTCTTACAAAATGATACAAAGGATAAATATAAAAACAATTAAAATTAATTGGAATATAGACCAAAAACCAAGAGAACAGAAAGCATGGGAGGAGGGGTCTTCTCTCTTATCCCATCAACTACCTCCAACATAGAGGGCCCCCATCGGGCCCCAACCTACCCAGCATAGCCACATTTTAATGTCCTTCTTGAAGTCCAAGAGGGTGGAGGCAGACCTTATCTTTGGTGGCAGAATGTTCTAAAGAGGCCACAACAAAAAGGCTCTTCTAGACCCCACCAGCGAAAAGTCCTTCATGGATGAGAGCCACAGCAAGCCCTTTCTGCTGAAGTAAGGGCCAATTACATTGGAATAAGCACCTCAGATATCCTGGACCCATACCATAAAGGGCATCAATATTTCCAGCCAAAAAATAGAAAAAAATAATTATTTTATTTTTGTATTTATTTAATTGGATAAAATAGTAGGCTTAAAAAGAATATTATTTATCTTAGTCTTCAATTTATTCCACAAGAGTGTAAAACTTATCTTGCCTTATCTAATGTCTAGAAAGTTTTAAATCATACTTTAGAGCAGAAGATTGAACTTTAAACTTTATTTTGTAAAAGAATATCCCGCATTACATGGCAGAATACATATCAGGCATTACTATAACTACATTCCTTTCCTCTGAGAAAGTGTTTGTCTTAAAGATAGTTGCCATGGGTACCAAGGCAGCAAATGATAGTAATATGAAGGCAGATTAAAGACATCCTATGATAATTTAAATTAAAATCTCAAAATGAGTTAATTCAAAAAATAGATTATGGGTATGTTTCTTAAGTATATCACAAAAGGAAATTTTATTTATTTATTTATTATTTCAATTTGTATACCGCCCTTCTCCCGATGGGACTCAGGACGGTGAACAGCTGGATAAATATATGCAATACAAAAATTAAAACCATATTTAAAAGTATTAAATAATTTGGCTGAAAA
>JANHZT010001795.1:80691-92528 GCA_032468215.1 Stegonotus admiraltiensis | reverse complement strand
TATTGCTTAACGCATTGTAAGCCGCCCTGAGTCTCCGGAGAAGGGCGGCATATAAATAAAATCAAAAAAAAAAATTATTGCAGCCTGATTCACCACAAGCAGCTGATTGGTGGGTGGATCGGCTTCCTGGAATACTCCCAATCAGCTGCTCCAGGCTGCAGGGACTCCCACGGACCATCGCCTCCTCCGTGCCTTGCAGCATTTTTGGCTACATTTGGTGTATAAGACACACCCAAATTTTCACCCTCTTTTCTTTGGGGGGGGGAGTGTGTCCTATACTCTGAAAAATACGGTACATAATTCACATATCTTACTATATTTTTACTGGAGACCAAAATCATACCAACAGAATTTATTTTCAGAATATTGCACTTGGTATGTAGTTAAAGTGTAGTACTGAAGACCCAGATTCTAGTTCACCTTCTGGTATAGAAAACTCACTCTCAATCAACAACGATTATTGTAGAGAAAACAAACAGGCCTTACAGTGTGCTTATACATGAATGCCAAATAAAATATTAATACAAATGTTATTATTGACCTATGACCTATATTTAAAAGTATTATGTTTTATAAGAAAAATGATTCTTTGTAGACCATCAAAATAGTTCCAAGCAAATTCTGCGATCACAGCCGAGAGATGAGGACTTTGAAGGAGCTCCATGGAATTGTGACAGCTGTACTTTCTTGAATCACCCAGCACTGAATCGTTGTGAGCAATGTGAAATGCCGCGGTATGCCTGAATTTATCAAAGTCTACTTTGTATTAAGATGGGCTTTGAGATCTCAGCCATAGATGAAAATTTGGGGGATCTTTTAGTTCTCTACCAGGTCATTTTCAATTTTTGAGAGAAAAATTTCCTTTTCATTCATGCTGCACTAAAGATTAGTTTATGGAAACCTACTCTTATCCCATGGTAAGAAAGTTTGAAAGGCTATTCTGAATCCAAGATGGATTTTCTTTGAAGAATGTATGCAGGAAAACAAGTGATTACTGTTGTTCTAGCCCCCATAATTACATTTGCTTGTTAGTAGTCCTTACATATATTTTTATAAGCATTGAACAATTACTTTGTGAAGTGTTACAGGTATGCAGACGAACTATGAAGAACCAGAGCTGATCTGGCCAGAGCAAGCTGGAAAACAAGAGCTCCCTATGTTTCCAGACTGTAAACTACTGAAAAAGGGGGAATCAAAGAACAAGGATAATCTGAAATGCTGCTTTTTTCAGGATAAATTAAGTCTACACAATTGCTGTTTTGATATTGTGAATTGTGATGAGGAGGGAAAAATACTGTACAATCTTATTTATAGAGTACAATCAGAAGTGATTTTACAGTCCCTTTTGCTTGTACAGCACTCACACCAAGTCATGCTAACACTGGTAGTTAAATAATTATACCATATTACACAGGAAAAATAGTGCTGCATGCTTTCATTAGGCCTTTGTGTTTTAAAGCTAAAAACTAAAAGTATACTTTTATAAATTACCAGTATGTTCCCTTGAAACTGCTTGACAGTGGAGTGGACATATACCAAATGCAGAACTGTTCCAAATTCTTTTTGGAAAACTTGAGTTCAGCCATTAATACTATAAGAAATGTTTGCACCCTCTTTCTTAGGCCTTTCAGCTTCCACTTATGTGAAGAATTCATAATGTTTACAGCACAGAAGGTACTTTGTGTCCGCATTCTGATTTTGCTGAAAACCACTAATCAATATGAGCTCTCCAATAAAGTTTATTTGCACATTGTCAGTAAACTAACTTGTATTAATTAGTATGAGTGGTGGTTTTTGAAATGTTGCACATTGCATTTTGGTGTGATCCTTAGACAGTTAAAGGGTATAGAGAATCCAGAAATGGTATAGAGAATCCAGAAATTGAATTGTATTAGTACCTGTATGAATATGCTAATCACGAATAGGATATTTTATTTGTGAGTGCTTCAGGATACTGAAATAAAGCAGTCTTCTGAGTTTGAAGTTGAGTCAAAAATAAAATTGTTTATGAATAATCAGAATTCCTTTTTCACACTGAAGAATCACTAGGACAGTGAATTTTACTTCTTATACATTCATTAGATTTTGCAGGGATTGCAAAATGGAGAATCATATTTTACTTGTGCATATCTTGCTGTTATCTGTTGGTATTATATATGATATAATTTCTGTTCAAATTGAAATGTATTGAATACAATAGATGTTAGTCCAAAAAATTCTTACAGAAGCTATATGGAATCAAGCTTGATTCAATTAGTCAATCAAATAGAACAATTACATTAGTGCTCATATTAAGATTTTTTAGCTGACTTTTACACTATAACAAATATGACTGAGAGGTTAAAAGGGAACTTGTAAGAATTCTGTATCCCTACTTAAGAGTAAAATTATGAAATTCTTTTCATTTACCTAGAGAAAAAATTAAGATGTGAAGATGCAAAGACTCTCATGTAAAGTATTCTTTTTAAAGTTACCTATTAAATCACATTATTGCTCCTTAGTATTGGTCATAACTTCATGATCTTTTTTTTAAAAAAATTTTTGCTTGGCACTTAGTCAACTACTATAGGGAAGGGAATTGTACTCATTAAGCTCAGAACATACAGTAAATAGCATGTTTGGAGGTATACAGGATTTTAATTGGCAACGAGATACGGTACTTACAGGTTTGTATGAAAGTTAGGCTGAGTTTATCTTAAGGGATTTTTTTTTCTGGATTTGGAAAGCACCATCAAAATTTTGATGAACAAATACATAGGAACTTAAGGTTTCCTTATCTTATGTCGTGAGCAGGGAGTTCTTTGGACATGCCATGCTAGGTGAATTCAGTACATTTGCATAATGCCCAGGCTAGATTGTGTAACTAATATAATGTTCAGTGATTTACTCATACTTTCACTACTGAAGTAGAAGTCAAAACACAGTTTGTAGTGGGGAAGGTAATACTCTGTTTCCCCTAAAATAAGACATCCCCTGATAATAAGCCCAATTGGGCTTTTGAGCGCATGGGCTAAAATAAGCCCTCCCCTGAAAATAAGCCCTCCCCAAAAATATTTAAATGTATGCGCAGCCGGTCCCCGCCATTTCCTCTGGTTAGGGTTTGGGAGACAGAGCTGGAAATCGGAATAAGATGGCAAGAGGAGCCCTGTCTTGCTCCACCTGCCCCAAAATAATAAGACCTCCTCGAAAATAAGGCCTAGCACTTATTTTGGTGTTCAAAAAAATATGACAGGGACTTATTTCGGGAAAACATGGTAGTGTAATTTCAGTGTGCAAAAGAATCCTTTTACTGGTTTACTTGTAAATGTCCTTTCACATGTAATATAGATGATATCAATGAAATTAATTTTAATATGTAAGTTCATGTGAATCTATTCATGTCTACGTGGAAAGTACCTGGAAATAAGTGAATTCAATCAAAATGGATTTAGGTTATGCCAACATAATTTCTGATTGTCTAAAAGGTTTCATTAATGTCTGGACTCCTTATGTTTAATACACAAAATGCACTGTAATGTATATAAATTCAGAATGTGTGTGCCTGAGTGGTGGGATTCTGAGGCCATCAGGAATTTTTAAAATGCACTACTTTTTAATAATAACTGATTTGCCCTTGCCCATAGATCTTGGTTGAATCTGTTTACTAGAAAATTCAAAAATACCTTCTAATACTCCAAAACCTTTTCTTTATACATGCCTCTTTTGTATTTAATGTTATTAAAATGTATCCTTTCACATATATAAAGATGTCCCAATTTTAATTGATAGAATAGTTTATAGCAAGCCAAAATTAAATCCTGTACTTGATTATTTGATGAAACTATCAAGCTAGCATGTTTGTGTAGGAAGAGAGGGCTAAGAAGAAAAGAGACACTGTTTTGTAAAATCTGATGGAGATGTGTATTTCTCTGTGATATGTATGTATTTATCCTTATGGCAGATGTGTGAAGCAAATATAATTTTTAAAGAGCTGGTCTCAGTCATATTATTAAGTCATGTTTTCTCTCAGTTATTGTATGTTTTAGTTCTGTACACTTCTTATCCCATCCTTTTTTATTATAAATTCCTTTAAAATCTCTCGGATTTTACAGACTTGGAAATTAGGACAAAATATTTTAATTTTTTTTAAGAGTACATGAAAAAATTAAATATTTGGTTATGACTTCATATTCTTGAATTTACAAGCTTCTAACTTGAGAAAGCGTGTAGTGTGGTCTAAATGTGAAATAAATTCACAATATAGCATGGAATAGAAAGATAGGCTATCAGTCAACCGAAGATTGAAAACATGCAGAGAAATAAATGCTTATTATAGTTAACATTGTGTCCATGTGTTATATTTGTTTTTACAAATAACCTTTAAAGCTTATCACCTGTGCGAGAAAGGGAATCCTTAATTGGTAGGTTAGTTGAATTAATATAATAGCTTAATCTTTTTTTAAGTTTTTTAAAAATATGTTCTTTAAAACCTGTATCTCACCTATATCTTCTGCTCTATTGAAATCCTGTTAACTTTGTTCACTATAAAACAAAACCATGCTCTTTCTAATTGTAAATAGGGTGTTTTCCTATCATGGATTTGTGTATGCTGTGAATGAAAACTATTATTGCAAGATAAAATGTATAAGGTATTAAGAGGCTGTGCATGCATGATTTTCCAAATAACATATACTGAACGCTGCAGTTGCCTAAACCCAATAAACTAAGAAAATGTAACATTCTGCTTTTGGTTTTATATGTAGCAAGAACTTGTAGTTTCTTTTAAATCTTTCATCTTAAAATAGAGTATCCTTATAGGTGTATTGCATGTTTTTTTAAAATATAGATTCTTTTCTTTGATCTCTTTATTGAACTTATTGTCAGCCTTTCTTGCATGTTAAGCCACAAATGGTGGTCCTGTGCAATGCAAAATTAGAATTTTCTATTTTATTGTCTTCATCTTTTATACATCTCATCATACCTGCTTTGGTTTTTAGTTGTCCAAAAGATATATATAATATTTTTAAAAAATGTTTAGCAAGAATTTATAAGGTTAGACAAAGAACAGCTTGCTTTTATGTAGCCACTTAAACAGGTGTGGAACTTCATTCAGCCAAGACAATCCATTCAATATTGCTTCAAAAGTTTAGGTGGTTTTAAGAGGAATTAATGGCATCACTTTAGTTTAATAATTCCTGATTAAGGCTCATTGCCTTTTCCCCCGGCCTGCAGATAGGAAGCCACTATTTACACAAAGAAAAATTATTTTATAGAAGACAGGAACAAAACAACTGGAAAGAATCACCGTACACATTCCTAATGGTAGTCCTAGCCATACAGTTGGTTTTTCTTCATAGAAATAAGCAGGATCACTGGTAGTGGTTTAACCTGCATAACGTTCAGATTCAGTGGAAACAGTGGATATCCCTTAAAGATATATAGAATGGATTGTAGTGATCTGCTTACTCATTTAAAATGTTTGGGCAGTACTCTGTATTTCAGCCACGAAATACAATTTATTCCAGTAGCAGCTGGATTCCTACTGGTGGTTACCTCTTAAGGAAAACTATAATTAATTAGGTAATTAAGAATAAATTAAATGATCCTTGCTATCCTTTCTAATCGGGTGGGTTCCACTTTGCTACTGGTTCGCAACAGGAGCACGCTTGCGCATGGTGCTTCTGCGCATGCGCAGAGCGTCCATGATGATGTCTGGGCAGGTGGGCAGAGCCACCTGCTGCCGTTATTACCGGTTTGCAAGATCCAGACTGAACCGGTAGCAACCCACCACTGTTTCTAATGATTTGTGTCCAACATATATGAATTCCCTTAAACCTGCATATATGAATTCCCTTAAACCTGCATATATGAATTCCCTTAAACATGGTTCCCTCTTTAAAAACAATTAAAGGCTAAGTTACTAACATACATACTGTAAGATAAAATATCACATCCAGTGTTTAGTTTAAACAGGCATTTTTTGATATTGAAATAACTTTGTTAAAGTTGTCTGTCTTTTGTAATGTCATGTCATAGTGTTTGTGAACTAAGCGATCATATTTTGGTGACTATACAACTTACCTTACAATATATACTTCCCAGCCTGTTTAGATCAGCTTCAGAAAAGCAAGTTTACTCCAAGTGTATACAATGCTAACTTTTCTTGATTCCTTACATATTTTTATTCAGGTATTCAACTTACATGCTATTTTGTTTTATATGTGAATTTTATTTGTATATTCCCTTAGCTTCTTTTAAATCCAGTGCCTCTCCATACACAATTTGCTACCATAGGCTCCTTGGACATTTTTTTATGCATGGGGTATAGTCCAAATTCAAATTTCCTGCCTATTAAGGTAGAACATTTTCTGCAGTTCTGCATTTTTTCACTTACGGTAGTGTCCAAACCACAACAGCTACAACTGGGTCATTAACATAAATGCAAATAAGAAACAATTGGAATAAAATGTAATAGCTTTATTTTATACAGCTGAAGATTCTAAAAATGCTGAAATATACATTTAAAAGTAATATAAATAATCTTGGCTGATTTTTGAACAGAATTTACAGACGACTCCTGGTCTTCTCCACCCCTCTCCCCATTGATTATTTATTGTTGAGTTTCATTTTTCATTTAGGATTCCCTGGGATCTCTGGTTGGGTGCTCAAAGGTACCTTGTCTTCTTTCCCCATCATAATGACTAGAATGTGCCCATATAGTTCCACCTGGGGAAAAAGTCCATGCTGGTAAGATATCTGCATCTTTGAAGTAGTGAAGAAAGTGAGGTGAATGCTCCAGTGCTGATATGAAAATACAAACAAAATGAAAGACTTGAAGAATAGGTTGGATCCTGTGACTATCTAGATTGCAAGTGTCAAGCAGTGACCAAGTGTCAAACAATTGGTTCTTTGAGGATCTAGAGACAACAAAACATGCCAGTATGTAAGGTGATTTTAAGCTTTATTAATATGTTTAACAGAGAGATGTAAATAGAAATATAAAAGCATACCAAACAAGATGCTCTCCCTTTAGATGTTGAGGAACCTCAATAAGAACAGTGGAGAGACTTCAAAATGACCAGGGTATATAGTAGTGAGCTCTCGAGCCAAAGCTCAAGCCTCAATTCTAGGGTTTTTATTAAGACCTGGCAGCAAACTTAATAGTGTTTCCATGGTGATGAGACTGTAGGATCTGACCGTGACTGGATGGTGCATAACTAGGATGGGTGTGAAAGTTCTGAGAAGTTTTACAAATAAAGCTGTATGCGGATAAATGAGGTTTTTCTACAGCTGTGTGGAGATTTCCTCCCCTCCCCCCTTTTTTTTCTTTATTGAAGTTAGAGTGAAAACAAGCAAGTTAGCTTGGAATGAACTCTACTTCTAGAATTTTCTTAATATGAAGGAAAAATCAAAATACATGTCAAATTATGATCTTCTGCAGTGGCACTACACATACAGTCAACCCAAATCCAAAATTTCATTTGATACTCGCTCCTCTATACAGGTAGTCCTTGACTTACAACAGTTCTTTTAGTGACCGTTCAAAGTTACAATGGCGTTTAAAAAAAGTGATACTTTTTTCATACTTACAACTGTTGCAGCATCCCCATGGTCACCTGATTTACATTTGGATGCTGGACAATTGACTCACGAACATTGTAGCATCCCGGGGTCATGTGATCCCCTTTTGCGCCTGTCTGGCAAGCAAAGTCAATGGGGAAGCCAGATTCACTTAACAATAGCAATAATTCACTTAAAAAATGAACCCGGAGGCTCCAACTGGTCCAGAATGCGGCCACATGGGTGATTGTGGGAGCGACAAGGCACTCCCATGTAACACCTCTCCTGCGTGAGCTGCACTGGCTTCCGGTGGTCTTCCGGGTGCGATTCAAGGTGCTGGTTACCACCTTTCGAGAGCTCCATGGCTTAGGACCTGGGTACTTACGGGACCGCCTTTTGCTACCGATAGCCTCCCACTGGCCAGTACGCTCCCACACAGAGGGGGTCCTCGGAGTGCCGTCAGTCAAACAATGTCAGCTGGTGGCCCCCAGGGAGAGAGCCTTCTCTGTGGGGGCACCTGCCCTCTGGAACGAGCTACCCCTGGAGATACGGAGGATCCCGGACTTACGCACCTTCCGCTGTGCCTTGAAGACCTTTTTATTCCAACAAGCCGGTCTGGCCTAACTTCTTTAATCGCCTAATTTTAATTTTAATTTTAAAAAAGGGGTGTTTTAATTGCGGGCCAAAATTGTTTAATTTGTTTTAATAATTTTTTAAATTTTGTATTTCTCTGTTTTATCTTTGGCTGTTCACCGCCCTGAGTCCTTCGGGAGAAGGGCAGTATATAAATTCAAATAATAAATAAATAAATAAATAAACAAACAAACAAACAAATGTGGCAAGAAAGGTCGTAAAATGGGGCAAAACTCACTTAACAGATTTCTCACTTGGCAACATAAATTTTGGGCTCAATTGTAGTCATAAGTGATAGTACTACCTGTACTAACATTACCTTTCTAAAAATGGGGTAATTTCCCCCAATTATCAAAAGCAAAGCAAAAATTGCCAGAAGGTGCTTAAGTTAAGCAATACATGCTTAACTCTTGGCAGAAAATTAGCCACACAGAATCTGTTAAACATGGATTTTGAGAGCTTTACCTATGGTTTTTGAATGAGGTCTTAACTCTCTTCTGGGAAACCAAAACAGTGGGGGCTCACCTCACATCTGAGGGTAAGGTGATTAGCTCAGTTTCAGAATTCGTTCTTCATTCACTTCAAACAATAAGAGAACAATTGGCTTTGTTCATATCCCACATAAGCTGAAAGACTACTTTCAGCAACCATTTACAATCTGGTGCCTTTTGTATGGTGGACTAAAATTCCCATCATTTCCACCTAAGAGGACATGTCAGTTTTTAATAACTGGCCAAGATTTGTCTAAATCTCTATCAGTAACAAGCACCTGCTTAGCGCAGTAAGGCAGGCCAACACAGAGTTTATACAACATCTCTGGCAGTTTATGCTATCACCCAGTCATCATTGGTGGTTAGATCATTTATAGCAAATTAGAAAGCAGAAACTCATGTACTTTGGATATGTGAAGCAAGCAGTTGACAGGCTAGAAAAAAACAGTTCTGTTTGGAAAGGCTAAGGGAATTGGAAGAAAAAGGTGGATGGACAGAATTAGAGAGGTCACTGGTTTCTGGAAGAATAATAAAAATTGAGATGGTGGGCTTATTTGACCATATGGTCTTGAAGCATTGGATCTGATTTTGTAGCATCAAGCTACAGTGTACGTTTACTTATTAAGTCAATTTACTTAAATTTGATTGATTCCCTTTTGTTCCAAAGGGCAAAATAGACATTTTCATAAGTAATACTGAGTTAGCCAAGGATCTAATCTGCAAATGAGCTAACCGCTGCATGTGTGGTGACTTCTTTTATTTTCTTTATATTAGCCTCTCTTCTACCTGTGGTCACAAAATAGACCTTTGTCCTAAGACAACAGATAAAAGCTGTGGATCAGCAGGGCAGAAAGCTACTCCTTTTACTTTCCTGAAAAAGGAATACACCATAATTTCCCATGAAATTAGTGCAATTTGTGGCTTCCCATTAAGGATATTGCACATAAATATATACCATAATCACAGTATTACATTTATAGCATAGTTGTTCCCTTGTTTATTTAAAAAAATGTTTAATTTGGTAGTATCAGAAAATATATTAGCTATAATTAAATGTAATTATCTCATCTTAAAATAGCACTTAGACTTATGTACTACTCTGTAAATTAACTGAAAACAGTTCTGTAAAACATTTAGTGGGTCCTAACTGTTAATGATTTGTATCTATGGCAATTACATCTTAATATACTTTAAGAACAATTTTTATGAGCAGGCAAAAACTGAAGTTTGGGATTTAAATATACTTTGGGAAATGTTGCTGTAAATTAGAGCAGTTAATGATACATTTTATGGATAGCAATTGTATCTGGCTAGAATACATACTATTTCTATGATGAAATTGCAGGATAGTATAATTGAGGCAAAGAAAAGCCCTCTGGTGGTTTAGTACTTCAAGTTTAGTTAAGTATGTCATAGGGGAGGCAGAGCACGTGTCACTGAGTTTAAGTATGCATAGCAGGGCTACAGTCTTGCTGTTCCCTTTTCCAAAAGTTGCTTTGGATTCTAATTTTAGATATAACTGTAGTAGCTTGAGGTTTTGCAAACAGAATCTAATACAAAATGGGAAAGAGGAGATACAAAACTTGTTTTTGATACTTTCTGTGAAAAAACTGAGTATAGATATTTCACAGTGTTTCTTTTGTTTCTCAAGCTGCCTTCTATCCATCACAGTACAAGTACACAAACAAACACAGTTGCAACAGCAACAATTGCTGCAGAGTTGCAGTTTCTAAACTACCCATGCCCAAAAACTTTACAGAACAGCCAGGTCTTAATGGCTTTCTTGAACTTTATCAGGATTGATGCTGAATTGAGCCCAGATAGAGTTCTACTCCGAGAGGAACATATAGAAAAAAGGATGCCTTTATGGCCTCAGATATCAGCAAATCTTCAGGGATGCAAAGAATGTTTTCCCTATGAGATCCTTTCAGAATGATAGAAACCACTGGGAAGAGGCTCTCCCACAGGTATCCAAATTCTGACCCAGGTAGAGCTTTAAATGAGAAACCAGCACTTTGAATAGCATCTAAAAGGCAACTGGCACCCAATCAGCTCCTACACATGTGATGTTGCTAATAATGGCAAACTAGGAGGCACTTACCTCTAAATATAAAAGCTGCTGCATTATGGCTAATTGTAGCTTTTGAATGGTATTTAATGGAAATCCCAGTGGGAATGAATTACAACAGTCCAAGTGAGAGGTACAATATGTAGGCCTAAGCTGGAAGTCTCTTACTATATTATTTTGATAAAACATCACCTTTCCCAGATTCTTTCTGAGGTACAGTGAAGTAGTTGTGTGGGCAGTTCATATTATGTTACATATTTTTCTACTGACTCAAGGTTGGGAAGAATGATTGTTATAGACTGGAAGGAAGCGCCATAAAATACAGATAAGGAAGCTGAAGATTTGCTATTAAATTTAGTTGATTAGAAGATCATTAAGACATTCTAACTTCCAATTGTTTCAAATATAAACCAGGGCTGTCGCACTCCCGGCCTATAGGCCGGGTGTGTCATGCACTGGGCATATCCACGCTCAGTTTAGCGAAGGGGGAAAAAGTCCCAATATGTCACGTGATGCCTCTGTGACAATATGAGTTTGACACCTCTGATATAAACAAACTAGCTTTTTGTTTGTGTCAAAATCAGGCTGCTAGAGTAGTGCTTTCCAGCCTTGATATCTTTAAGATGTATGGGCTTCAGTTCTCAGAATCCCCCAGCCAGTTAAGGTCCACACATCTTAAAGTTGCCAAATACTGTGTTGAGAAAAGCCCTTGTTTCCTGCCACTTGGGACTCAGAGGGGTAAATGGCGTCTGGTCCGAGGAGGAGCTGGATTTTGCTCTCCATTGCGGACACCAGACTGGCCCCCTGCAAGCTCTCGTCTCTCGAGTGCTCCCTGAAACAGCGCTGGAAACTTTGGTTGGGCTGCTTGAGAGACAAAAGCTTGCAAGGGGCTGATCTGGCATCTGCAATGGAGAGCAAAATCTGGCTGCTCCCTGAAGTAGATGCTGTTTACCGCTCCGAGTCCCAAGTGGCAGGAAACAAGGGCTGCCTTGCGCTGCAAATATATCAAGATGGAATCCTGATGCCGCACTACAGCAGAGAGAAGAAGCTGGATTTTGCTCTCCAATGCAGACACAAGATCGGCCCCCAGCAAGCGCACATCTCTC
>JANHZT010001795.1:25318-36043 GCA_032468215.1 Stegonotus admiraltiensis | reverse complement strand
TTTTACACAAGACTCCTCTGTCAGATTTATTTCAGTCTCAGTGTGTTTGCTCATGAGCTGGTTCGCGGTCCGGGGTATCCCTCAACCCCACACCCCAACAGATACCTATAAAATCATATTTAAAATATGTAGCCTTTCTGTCACAATGTTCTTATTAAGAATCCAGTTTAAAATGCAAAGTTTAAATTGCTGGGATTTAAAGATTACAAGCATGAAAACTTACGTATTTTACTTCTTATGCATTGAGGCATGTATCAGAATTATTACTCATAGCAGGTTTTATATACCTGATATAGGTTCAACATAGTAGCATTTCTATGATGGGTGAAATATACATATTATTGAATAGCATGTTCAAGTGTAACTGTTTACTGTTTTCCTAGTAAACCATACAAGAGTTATCTTGGTGATATAAACTAAATACCACCAAACTTCTAAAATTACTGTGCAAGTCTAGGGGATATTAGGAGATATCCTACTTCAAGAATATCCAATTTATGATGTTAATCTTAAAAACCATCTATTGCAATGTAAACTTTTAGGTCTGAATTGAAACAATTAAAAAAAACTTAACTCTATACAATGAAACTATATAAAAAGTGCATTATATATAACATGGCTATAACACAGAGCCCGAAGAAGAGGCAAATTTGAACACATGAACTGCCTTTCTATTCATGTTGAACATATTTAAATTCTAAGATTCAAGAAAAACAATTCTCTGTGTTGAATTTTCTCAGTTGTCCACAATGCAACTTCTACCACTCTCTAAAAATATGAATTTGGATGTTTGCTAACAGAGCAGATTTCAATAACATAATAAAGAAATAAGAAAGCCATACCATTTGTCATTCGGCATGGAAACAATTCCATCAGTTAAAAAAACGTAGTTTTTTTACATAGAATTTAATAACATAATATCAAATATTCAAATATAAAGGAGAAGCAATACCCTTCTTTGGGGAATTTCTGCTGGATTTCCACTTGGTGATGACTCAATAATTCAGCTGTGTTTGCATTGAAAACCTGTAAGCAGTAAATCTATAGTTACCAAACCAGTTTGTATATCCATAGTCAAAAGGGTAGAGTACACAAGGAAGCTCATCACTAACATTTTATCAGGAAACAGCATACTAATTTCTTCATATATAACAGGAAATGGTCAAATAACAGAATTGTAGCTCTTAAAACATGTTTGCATAATTATGTCTTATGAAATATTTGGGAAACATTTCCTGTGTTTTATGTGCCTGCATCAAGCAGATTGCTTTTTTATTTCTAAATTATATTTACTGTTTTTCAGTTAATGTCTTTAGTGTATTTAATTCCAAAGTTCAAATATAACAGATACAACAAAATCATACTGATGAAAGGTAGATGACTGTAAGAAAGAGTAACAATTGTTAATCATTACCTACAAAGTTATTCAATTTATCTAACTTGTTTATCTTTGACTCAGATGAGCAAGTATCTACTTGTAAGTCAAGACCATCACTTAGTTTTATTTATTTGATGCCAGCTCCTGAGTAGTCATTGTCTAGTTTGATCAATAGTACAAGACTCCCCCCCCCCCCATTTTATGGAAGAAAATTATTCAAATAAACTAGGTTGGAGACATTTCTTTATTAAGCTGAGATTTTGTACTGTATATTTGAACATAGGCTTTATTTTTTTCCTCTTTCCAGAGACAACTTGTTTATAATGTTTGCACCAGACAGCAGATTTAAAGGAAAGACAATCTGAAGAAAAATGTGACACCTAAATAGAAAACAAATGAAAGTTTTAAGCATAAACCCACTATTTTTCTTTATTCCATTTGACAAATATCAATAATCTATTATTATCTATGTCACCAAGATCAAGCACTAGAGCTAGCCACTGTGTACTTCAGAAATTTTTTAAAAAATTAGTGGTCAACTTATGTTGTAAAGTAGATCAGACTTAACTTATCTATGAAGATGACAATTAAATTTGAACTGAATTACATTCTTCTATTTGAATTCAACTATTTTGATTAAAAAAAGATCCTGCATATATGTGTGTGTGTGTGTGTGTATACATTTCCATATTGTCAGTTCTTCCACATTTCTGTTTTCTCTACAACTTCATTTCAGTAAGATGAAAGACCTTAAATATAAGTACAATAACAATATATGGGTTTCCACACTATTGGCAATTTACAAACAGACCACTGTTTTATATGAAACGAGGACTATTCGACAGACCACCTGCCTCCCATAGTATCTCCTCAGCCAATCTGATTTTGCAAGGTTGGTGCTGTTTAGGTTCCTTTGATTAAACAATGTTATCTAAAGGACCCAGGAAGCATGTCTTCTCTCTAGCACTGCTGCCATGGAATAAGATTACCCATAGATCAGGCTGGCCCCCACTCTGGTTGTTTAAAAGAGCCATGAAGGTTTTTGGTGAAGGAGAGCCAAGCCCTTCATTCCCATCCAGTTTGCTGTTCCTGTCATAGGTTTTTTTTTCCCTTCCTTTTGTTTTATTGCAATTCTGTTTTGATTGTTGTGAGCTGCCAATTGTCTTTAGGTATTGAGGGGAATCTGTTTAATAAATAAATATGTACAATTACACAGCTTGGACACTGTTTATTTGGCAATTCAAGTAATTGTATCAATAATCAATATTATCAGAATTCAAATATTGGAATACTTGAATCATTTTCATCAAAGTGGCTAAAGGAAGGCATAACAAATAACAGAATATTTTTTTGAAATATTAAAATAATAATTGCTATTATTCTGGAACTTCTTTAGGGTGGTCATGGTCAAGATCTACAGTTGAAATATGACAAGACAATTTTCTTGTCTACTAATGCAAGTGAACTAAAATCATGTGAAAAGAAAGTATGCTCTCTTTGAGTTCTATAGTTTTATGTATCAGCTTTTTTGCTTTTTTTAATTTATTTTATCAGGATATAGTAAAAATTATCTGGTCCTTAGCAGTTCTTAAAACTGTCAACAACAGATAACATATTACACCATGTCATCATTTATTTTATAAAAAGAAAGCCAAAATGCAGAAGCCATGTATAAAAATACACCTTACTGCTTCCATAGGGATGAAGAGGCTAAGTAGCAGCCAGATGCTGCTAATCAAATGATCAATTGATTATCAGTGTGACTACCTCTATAAAAGCCGAAGTTTTAAGAATTTTCTGGTATCCAGCATTAAGCTATGTGTTAACACAATGCCAAAAAATAAAGATATCAGCAATGATTTTAAGTGAAGCAATTACCATCAATCTGGGAAGGGTTATAAGGTCATTTCCAAACAATTTAAAGTCCATCATTTTACAGTAAGGAAGATTATTCACAAGTGGAAAACTTCAACACTTCCCAGGAGTGGACATCCCAGCAAATTCACTCCAAGGTCAGACCATGTAATGCTCAGAAAAATTGAAAAAAAAAATCTAAGACTTATAGTACATCTCAGGCTTTACAGGCCTCAATTAGCATCTTAAATCTTTAATTTCATGACTGTACAATTAGAAAAAATACTGAAGACATATGGTTTGTTTAGGAGAGAGAAGCAAGTCTCTTTCTCTCTAAAAAGAATATGGCAGAATATATTTGCAAAGTTGCATCTGAACAAATCACAAGACTTCTGGAAGTCTTGTCCTTTGTCCTTTGAACAAACAAGACTAAAGTGAAGATGTATGGCCGTAATGCACAGTGCCACGTTTGGCAAAAACCAAATAAAGCATATCAGACAAACACCTCATGCCAACTATCAAGCATGGTCTATTGAGGGTGATGATTTGGGTTTGTTTTGCAGCCACAGGACATGGGCTCTTTAAAGTCACTGAATTGATGATTAACTCTTCTTTATAACAAAGTATTCTAGAGTCACATGTGAAACTATTTGACTCTAGCTAAAGCTGGCTGACATTGGGTCATGCAACAGGACAATGATCCCAAGCACATCAGCAAATCTATAATAGAATGTTTGAAAAAGAAAAGAATCAAGGGGTTGCAATGGTCCAACCAAAGTCCAGATCTCAACCCGATTGAAATGCTGTGGTGGAACCTCAAGAGAGCTGTGCACAAACAAATGCCAATGAACTGAAGCAATGTTGTAAAGAGTGGATCAAAATTCCTCCACAATGATGTGACAGATTGATAAAGTCATACAGAAAACAATTACTTCTAAGATATTGCTGCTAAAGGTGGTTCTACAAGGAGCCCTTGTGGCACGGTGGTTAGAATGCAGTATTGAGGCTAACTGACCACAGTCTGAAGTTCAATCCTGATGAGCCTCTAGGTTGATTAAGCCTTCCATCCTTTCTCAGGTAGTAAAATGAGGACCCAGATTGCTGGAGGCAATATGCTGACATTGCAAACTGCTCAGAATGCTTTAAAGTATATAATCAGTATATAAGTCTAAGTGCTATTACTATTCTACAACTTATGGAATCATAAGGTGTACTTAGTTTTTCACACATGGCTTCTCCATTTTGGCTTTCTTTTTGTAAAATAAATAATGACATAGTGTGATATGTCATGTGCTGTTGTTCATCTGAGATTGTATTTACCTATTTTTAAGAACTGCTAAGGACTAGATGGTTTTTGTTATGTCTTGATACATAAAACCATAGAAATCAAAGAGTGTGTACTTTCTTTGGGTCTAGGACCTTTAGGCTCCCACTCTTGGCTGTGCCTCCTTCATCTCCAGCCACCCGCCTCAGCCCATTCAGCACCAACTTTTCCCCTCCATTGGCCCTCTCCTGGCCATTCTCCCTGGCCGATGGGCCACTGGCCTTTCGTCCCTCATCCTGGTCCATTCACTGAGACACCATTTGTTCCGGGTGCTTTGCTCCATGGGACAAGAAGCTGTGGGCCAGTCAGGTGGCAGGCAGCAACAATGGCACTAGGAAGGGTGATTGAGGGGGCTGGGAGGGGGATGCGATTGGCGACAGGTTATAGAAGAGAGCAAGAACTGTTGGGGGGGGGCTGAGGGGTTATCAAGGAAATGCTGCCTGTGCACAACTCCTGGTGGTAGGGTGGCAGGGCATCAGCAGTAACCATGGCTGCTGCTGGTGCGGGGTGGTGGTCAAACAGTATGGTGCACAATGGGAGGTAAGCCAAACTGCCCCTTTGATGTTAGGCTTGGGTCCAGACAGAGGCAATGGAAGTAAGAAGACAAATTGGGAAGTCCCTGGCCACTGCTGCCAGACAGTTGTCCACAGCAGCTTCCCATTTTCACCACCACCACCACCTCTGCACCTGGACTCCGGCCTAATGCCTAATGGGTAGTTTGGCTGCCCTCCCATTGAGTGGCACACCATTTGACACCCCCCCCAAACACACTAGTAGCAGCTGTGCTTACCGTTGATGCCCTGCTGCCTCCCCAGCTCTCCCAGGAGCTGCACGCAAGTAGCATTTGCCTGATACCACCCCAGATCCCTCAGGAGCTGTGCGCAGGCAACGTTTGCCTGATATACTGCCAGGAGCTGGACACAAGCAGCGTTTGCCTGATACCCCCGCCCAGCCCCACCAGGAGCTGCATGCAGATCTTGCTCTTCTATAACCTGTCACCAATCGCATCCCCCTCCCAGCCCCTCAGTCACCCTTCCCAGCACCATCACTGCTGCCTGCCATCTGATTGGCCTGCAGCTTCTTGTCCCATGGAGCGAAACACCCAGGACAAACTGTCTCGGCGAATGGGCCAGGGCGAGGGACAAGGAGCAGAAGACCAGAGGCCCATCGGCCAGGGAAAATGGCTGGGGGAGGGCCAGCAGAGGAGAAAAGCTGACTGTGGATGGGCTGAGGTGGGTGGTTCGAGGTAAGGTTGCGAGCCTAAAGGTTCCATTCTGACTTTCTTTTTCACAACTGTATGTACTTAATGTATTAATCAAGTCTCTTGAAGTTTTTAAATGAGTTCACTTATCAAATAACTATCTCCTCTGCAGACAGATACTTAGAAAAGACCACACTAAATGCCCTATATGCCATTAACAGGCCATTTTTTGAGATAAAAAATGTCAAATAGAGTTGGATGGTATCCAAATTAAATTAAGTAAACATTTTTTTTGTCCTAAAAGAAACTTACCCTGTTTTATCTAAACTCCTAGCAACCCTTTCAGTTAGGAAGATTCATCTGTTTAAGCTGTACCTGTCTACCTGTAGACATTCTGTCTGCATCAACTCTTGAAGAGTTTAACAAAACATCCCTTTCATTCCAAGCTACACAGGGTCAAAGTTCATTAACAAGAAGACAATATCACTGACAGTGTTGATAATATAGTTACTAACTTCTTACTCCATTCTTCAAAGAGCTTGTGTAATGTTTTGGTTGTTTTAATGTTTTTTGTCATTTTGTAAATTGTACTATTAACTGACATCAACAAAGGATTTGTATTTTTTTCCTTCTGCTTAGAAACTTTTGTCCCTTCTAGTTCAAGTTTATAAAATCATCACTTATCTTCTGTTATGATTTGCAAGAGCCAGGATAGCCAAAATAGGTTTGATTCCCACAAGAAACTGATCATTTTTTAAACTTAATTCCAAAGTCAAATAGTAAAAATATTCCAAATTTATCTGGATCGTTAATCTATTTATAACTTTCTTAGCTCAAAATTTTATTTAGCTATTTGCTGTTTATTTCAAATTCTTTAAGTTCATATTCTTTTCATACTTGTAATTTAAAAGTTTCTAAGAATTTTAAGATGGTTAATAGTCAATTTTCAAAAGTAATTTGAAAATGAGGTTTGTGAACTTAGTAACTTTGAAGGAGTTACTAACTCCTGTTAAACTGGGCAGTTTAGAAACATGAAATATAAATAAATCAAATCTTTTTAAAAGGCTTGCAAGTAAGATGGCTGATTTCATTGTCTCCTGGAGCTCAAACATGGAAGACTGCTGTCCTGCAGTCTCCTCATGGGGGGACATATGGACTCCTTATGGGGGGGATGGGACATGGACCACATATGAGTGATCTCCCTCTCCTTATCCAGAGAGGTTTATAAGAACCAGTCTGTCAGGACGGCCTCCTTCCATTATCCAAGAATGGGGTAAACCCTGTGCTGCTATGTATGGAGTTATTATAGGCCACCTCTGCAAATGGCAATAAATCTGCCCAGTAATCTTGCTGATAATTTATGTAACATCTCAGATATTGTTCCAATACGGAATTGGTTCTTTCACAAGCCCCATTTGTCTAGGTGTGGTGGGCGGATCTTATCAACCCTAGGAACTCTTTCCAAAAATGGGAGGTAAATTGAACTCCCCTGTCCGAGATTATATGTTTTGGAGCACCACGTAACCTGTACACATGGTGGACAAACATTTTTGCAAGTGTTTTTGTGGAAGGGATCTTGGGACATGGAATGAAATGCACTTGTTTGGAAAACAAATCAGTAACCACCCAAATAACTGTGTTCCCCCCACTTTCGGGCAATTCTACAATAAAATCCATGGAGATCTCCTTCCATGGGGCATCCAGTCTGGCAACACTCTGAAGTAGTGCAGGTGGCTTCCCATGAGGTCTCTTGGCTGAAGCACACACGAGACAGCTGGCCACATATGCTTGTATGTCTTTTTTGAGTGCGGGCCACCAGAATTGTCGTTTGACTAGATGTAGCGTTTTCACAAATCCAAAATGCCCAGCAACTTTGGCATCATGAGCGTGCTATAGAACTTTTGCTGTCAGACTGGCGGGAACATATAACTTGGCTCCCACCCAAGCAAGTCCATCCCAAAGCGTACACTCATTCGAATGGGTCAGAAACCACTCGTCGGTTTTTAGAGCTTCTTGTAGTTGCTTAGTCAAGTCGTCCGATACAGTTGGATCTGCTTTCGCCTGGGCTCTAGTAATTACTGGTAAAACCAGGTGTTCTGAAGGGGTAATTGGCCGAATCACCTCCTCTCTAACACTATTGTATTATGGCAGTCTAGAAAGGGCAGCTGCCATGAAGTTCTTCCCTCCAGAAAGGTAGCGCAGGGAGAAATTAAATCGTTTGAAGTTATGAGCCCAGCAGACTTGCTTTGGGGACAGTTTACGAGGCATTTTTAAAGCTTCCAAGTTCTTGTGGTCAGTCCACACCTCAAATGGGTGTTTAGCCCCCTCAAGAAACTGTCTCCACATTAATAGTGCCCAACGAACTGCAAAAGCTTCCTTCTCCTATATGGCTCATCTTCTCTCGGTCTCCATCAGCTTACGAGAGGTATAGGCACAGGGTTGCAGTTTTCCTTCTGCATTCGTTTGCAGTAGTACTGCCCCTACAGCTACGTCGCTGGTGTCAGCCTGTACAACAAAAGGGGCTTCCATGTCAGGATGTTTAAGGACTGGTTCAGCAGCAAACAACCATTTTAGTTTTTCAAATGCCGCTTGACAGTCCATAGTCCATTCGAGGGGTGGCTTTGGTTTTATTTCTCCTTTCGTCTTCAGAAGATTTGTAATTGGCAATGCTATTGTCCCCAAATAGTCAATTTTGTTTTGGTGGAAGTCGCACTTTGAGAGTTTGGCATAAAGTTCAGCAGCCCTGAGTTTTTTCAGGATGATCCTCACCAACTTTACATGGTTGTCCATGTTTTCGGTGTATATAAGTATATCATCCAAGTAGACCAGCAACCCCTTGTAGAGGTGTTCATGCAGTATTTCGTTGATTAATTGCATGAACACAGCAGGGGCTCCTTGCAGTCTGAAAGGGAGCACCCAAAACTGGAAACATCCCAGTGGGCAGTTAAAAGCTGTTTTCCAGTCATCCCCTTCCTTAATCCAGACTCTGTAGTAGGCCTCCCGTAAATCCAGTTTGGTGAAAATTTTCCCCTTGCCTAGGTGGGCTAGCATGTCCTTTATGAGCAGCAGGGGGTAGACATTTTCTACGTAAATGGCATTCAGGTTTTTGTAGTCAACCACTAAGCAAAAGGACCCATCCTTCTTCTCCCGGAAGAGTACCGGCGCTGCCACCCTCAGCCTGGCCGGTTGGATAAAACCCCATTCTAGGTTTTCGTCAATAAAGTTTCGTAGTTCCCCCAGCTCCCAAGGGGTCATGGGGTAGATTTTTGGCTTAGGGAGTTTTACTCCAGGAAGTATTTCAATGGTACAGTCCGTTGGTCGGGCAGCACGTCTGAGGCCTTCTCACTGAAAACCTCCCAGAGGTCCCAATACTCCTTTGGAATCTTTTCCTCCCCCTCAATGTGGTCTGTTGCCATTGCCGCCCCCTCACTTTCCACTTCATCCATCAAATGGGGTTCCTTCCCTTTCTTTTTCTGGTTTCTCGGAGCAAATGCGCAAAACTCCCGTTCTCCAGTTTATGTGCGGGTTCCATTTAAGGAGCCAAGGCAGTCCAAGTATGAGGGGCCACTCCATGCCTGGGGCCACAATAAAACTAAGTGTCTCTAGGTGATCCCCCATTTGTATCTCGATTGGTTCGGTCACAAAACTGGCTGGGCCCCCTCCTGCCACCGATCCGTCTAACTGAAAGAATGCGATGGGCCTTCTCAATGCTTTTAGTCTTAGGCCCATCTTCTCCACCATGTCTGGGCTGATTATGCACCTGGTGCATTGAGAGTCTAGGAGGGCTGGCATCTGCCTGTGGACCCCGGTGGATGGTACCCTTAATTCTACTGGGATGGTCATGGGGCCCCCACTGTGACTCACCAGGTCATCGTCAGAATCGGTGTCAGTCTCGCTGTTGTCCACGATGGTCGGAGTTCCCAACTCACCGTTTCCAAGGAGCGAACTCAACGACTTCTCCTTTCAGGGCAATCTCGTGGGCTTTCGCGGGTGCTTTATCAGCCTTCTTCCCTCCGGGAGCGGTCGCCTTGGGCGCTGGCTTGGAGAAACACTCAGCGGCTCAGTGCCCCTCCTTTCCACATTTGAAACACACAGAGGATTTTGGCTTGGGCCCTGTCTTCCCCACTGCTGCCTTTGGCGCCTCCTTGTGGAATGAGGAGGATGGCTGATCCCAAGTGCGGCCCCCACAGATCCGGCTTTGGGCCAGGTCAATCTCCACGTCCGCTGCCACCATGTACCAGCTCTGCAGATCTTCGGGGACCCCCCATGAACGGCAATCTTTGTAGATGTCCTCATTCAATCCATCTTTATAATTCTCTAATAGGGCCACTTCTGACCACCCTCTCATGTAGGGTGCCAGCTTGTGGAACTCCTGGGTGTACTCCACTACCGATCTCTGGCCCTGGTGAATGCCCTTCATTCTGATTCTCCCCTTTCGCTCAGCTAAAGGGTCCTCAAAACGCGTCTGAGGGCTCTCATAAATTGATCATAATTTCTCAGCAGGGGGGAGTTGTTATTGTGAAGCCCCACCATCCACTCAGCTGCCACTCCCTCTAGGGCTTTGGTAATGCACCTCACTCGTGCCGCATCCGAGAGGAAGTCCTCCCCCCAGTCCTGCATATGATTCCTTGGGTCAGGAAAAACCCCAAGGTCTTCAGATCTCCTCTGAACTTTTCTGATATGGGGGGAATTTTTGGCTTTGCCTCTGGGGTGGAGCCTGTGATGCCGGGGGCCCCTGGACAGCTGCATCTCTCGCCTGAGCTCTGGAGGCTTGAGATGTTCCTTCCCCAGCTTGCTCTTTCTCTCCCCCACAAGCAGCAGCCTCTGGTTCACCCCTGGGGCGGTCTCCCCCTTTCTCAGCTGAGTAAACATACCTCTCTTGGCTTCTGCGGCTCTCTTCAGCTTCCTTCAGAAGTTGCAGAGCCTGGGCTACCAGGAGACTTTCTTTCTGCTCCTGCATCCAGGCAG
>JANHZT010001795.1:11383-22179 GCA_032468215.1 Stegonotus admiraltiensis | reverse complement strand
CCTCTTTCCTTCCCCCCATTCCTGATTCTGCCATTCAACAGGCAACCCCAAGGGTGCCGCCTTGACGTGGCGGGGAGCTGCTCCAATGAAGCTGAGAGCTATGCTGACGGTAGTGTAAACTACCAGCAGGTCCAACAATGTCAGAGAGGTCTAAGCCAAGGAGCAGAACTGAATGCACCCAACAACCCATGCAATGAATCATGGTGAAACACAACTGAATGAAGCCTATACCGGCTTGGTCATTGCCCGGGTTAACAAGGACCACATCGGGCGTTGGGGAACCTGGGCATCCCTCAACAAGTGGGCTATAGACCACAGGTCCCATAGCTGAGCAACCAGGGCATGGGCCTGCAGACCCACTGGAAGCTGAACAACCTCAGAAGCGGCAGAAATACACCGTGTCAGAGAACTGCACAGTAATGAAATGCTACTACAAAGCAGAACCAGAAAAACGAGGCTATCAAAAAAGAATGTACAAATGATGATGATGATGATTACATGTTGACACTACCAGCTACTGTAGGGTTAATTTTGACTGATGTATACTGATAATCACAAAACCATAGCTTTCTACCTTTGTACCATTGTTTAAACAAATGAGGACACATGCGTATTTAACCCAAACAATAAGACTTTTTATTTCATTTTGAGATCAAGTGCAATCAAAACTAGGCATGTTCAAACAAAATGCTGTTCAAAATTGCTTGTTTCTTGCTCCTATTTAGAAATGATTCAGTGCCCAAGAAGAAGGCATTTGATAAATCAAGAGCAATATGACGGCACTGTAGGTAACTATTTCCCTAAACTTGAATTAGTCAGTCCCACATTTTACTGTTTTAGCAATAGGATTTGTTGCCCTCACAGAACATAGAATTTTAGCATTTGTTTAAATTCCATCACTATGATTACATCTGTAAATCCCACGATAGACAAATTACTATATGGCATTTTGCCAGTATTCAAAGCTTTCTATTTCATGTTTCAAAAAAAATAGTGCAATTGTAAATAAAACCTTATATCAGGGTTTCTCACAGAATTCATTACTCACTGTTATGTTCCTACACATATCTATTACAGAAGTAGAGGATAGTTGTTATATGTTCTGAACTATAAACAATTAGATGGAGTAGCCAGAGCTTTAAAATGCCTTATTTTTCTTGTATCAGTATTTATATGGCACCAATAAAAATATAAAGCGGAATTGTCCTCTGGACAAACAACATCAATCATTCTTTATGACAGTTTGAGGAATAATTTTCACATGAAATGGTCATGACTCATGAGGATTATTTCAACTTGTAGATGATAGTCTGCATACTCTACATAAGACATGCTGCTTAACATTGCAAAAGTATTTAGAGGAAACACAGATACAATCACTGTCAAAATCCAGTACAGAAAGTATTTCAAAACAGGCTATTTCATACATATGCAAATAGTTTGTGCAGAGTGTGTACATTAGAAAGATTTGACTGTATGTATTACTAGCATTTTTGTGTAATCAATAAGTCTGATATTCTGTTTCTCTTACCTTTCTGTCTTTCTCAAGAAAACAAATTAAGCCTACAGTATATGAAAAAGTCAAAATAAATTAACACAATGGAAATAAGCTGATTCCCCTAATTTCCTCAAAACATTCTTTAATTACATTATTGTTACTGTGTTTTTTACTTCCATTTTTAATCTTGGAAGAAAACAAGACAAAAAAACTTAGAAAATTTAGAACTACACCGTCTTCGGTACAACCAAGCGTAGCTCATAAAATTATCTGCTACAATGTCCTACCTGTCAATGGCTACTTCAGCTTCAACCACAACAGTACACCAGCACACAATAGATACAAACTTAAAGTGAACCGCTCCAAACTCGATTGCATAAAATATGTCTTCAGCAACAGAGTGGTCAATGCCTGGAATACGCTACCTGACTCTGTGGTTTCATCCCCCAAACCCCCAAATTTTAACCCAAGACTATCTACTGTTGACCTCACCCCATTCCTAAAAGGGTCTAGGACTTTTCCGCTCGAACCCTTCTCCTTGCCTGTTTCGCCTTAAGGTTTTCGCATCTGGGTTATTAGCTACAAACTTTTCTCCTTGGCTGGCCCTCCCACAGTCTTTCACAACGGCCATGGCCACTCCCTCCCAGGCACTTCGCCACAGCCTATACACAGAAGGAGGTTTCGTCCTAGGTTTTTTGACACCTAGGATAGTTAGGGCCCAACAAATCAGCTAGAGGGGGAAGGAATGAAGGAACGGCCTTGGTGAAATGGGAGGGAGAAGGAAGGGGAAATTTCATCTCTGGCTTTTTTTTTTGAGAGAAGGAAGAACCCTTTTCAGGCTAGATATCCAAATTGATAACTAATGACAATAATATACGGCATTGATTCCCACCCCCCAAAAAGGGGGGAGATGTTGGCAAACATCCCATTCAAGATTTAGAAAGAAAGAAAAGGACATTGTAAAAGCGCTCCATTCCCACCCTGCCCGTTCCCCCAGTTCAAAGGGAAGCATTCCTAGTTTTGTTTTTTTTTTGCAAGGGGAAGAGTTAGTTGCAATTAATTTCTTAACCAAAAGTAACAGATAGTAGCGCTTCGGTTTGTTTGTTCTTTTCCTCCCGAGACGTTTGTGCAGATTTCAGGAGGGGATGGGGATGGTGTGTGTCTGTTAAAACTTGGCACACCAACCATCTTCTAGCCCAATAAAAAATTTGTAAGAATAGGAGGGAATTCTTACACACTAAGAAAACCCATTAAGGCATAAACTTTCACTGCCTAGAGATGGGTGGATTTTGTCTGCTGATTCTTCAGCAGACAAAACAGAATCTGTGGATGTAAGTTAAGATTTAATTTTAACCCTGTTGCTTCCCTCTGCATGTGTAGGGGGACGGGGGACATATGCCTCCAATCAATTGCATCTTTCCTGCATTAAGATCTAAATCCTTCATAAATCCTTTTCCTTCCACCCTGTTTCCCCCAGGAAACTATCTCAAACTACCAGAGCAATCCACACACCTTTTGTACTGTTAATAGGGGACCAAATAGGTGGCCAATTAGGAAGACAAAAGGAGGGAAAATATAACAAAAGATAAACACTGCCAAGAAAGGAATCTGTCTGTTGCAGGAAGATGTAAAATCTAAGGGTATATGACGGAGTTTTACAATGTAGTTAGATTATATGACTAGAGTAATTAGAATACTAAGAACTAAGACTTTAGTGGGTATAAGAAAGGACGCAGAATCATTTCATGCTTTGTAGAATTTGCACAAGGTGGGGTTGGCCAGTCTGGGGCTGGAGGTCCCCTGTTGTGGGGCCTGTTGTGTATCTAATTTTGGAGGGAAAATTTGGAGGGAAAACGCTTGATGATGATTGGCCAGCACCCTGGCCAAGATACTATATAAGGAGAGCTGTCATTGTTGCACATTTGCTAGATTCTCACTCTGAAATAAAGAGCTGTTGTTCACATAGACCTGTCTCCTGTCTCCTCACTCGCCCAACTTAACACTGGCGACAAGGATGGGATCGAGGTAGACAGGTAGCAGAAAAAGAGCTGACAACCGACAAATGCAGCCAGGCGGATGGTCCTGCATGTGCCAAGCATGACAAACATGATGTCCACCTTCGTACCACCAACGCCTTTCGATCCAGTGAAAGAAAAATGGGGATCATACATGACACGGTTTGAATGCTTCCTCAAAGCTAATGATCTTCAAGGGCTGTCTGATAATCAGAAGCGGCCCCTCTTCCTAAGCCACTGCAGCCCCGAAGTCTTCAACATGGCGGAGTCACTATCTGAACCAACCCCAGTTCAGTTGGTACCGTGGCAGGTTTTACAGACCACGCTGAAGTCCCATTATGGCCTGGTACCATCCAAATTTGTATAACGATACGAGTTCTGGCAGAGGCTACAGCGAGAGGGAGAGCCGATCAGCACTTACATGGCTGCCCTGCACAAGGCCGCTATGCACTGCGAATACTGAGACCTCGATGATGCACTCTTAGAGCAACTAATCTGCGGTGTTAGAAATATTCACCTCCAGAGACAACTTCTAGCCAAGTCTAACCTTACTCTGCACATCACACTAGATGAAACAAGGGCACATGAATCTTCCAACAAGGCAGCCAAGACCCTGCAATGACCGGTGCCACCACAGACGACACCAAAGGCGGTCCCTGTCCACAGAGAAGCGGCACAGACCAACAGTGACGAGGAGACTGACGAAGACATTTTCAAAACCGACCAGCACAAGTGTGATGACCAGGACCGAAAAGAAGTATGTGCTAGCTATGGAGGATTCCACCAAAGACAGACTTGACGGTTCAAAGACGTCGTTTGCAGGCACTGCAACAAAAAAGGACACTTGGCATGGGTGTGCAGGGCAATCCAGCCATTCAGCCATAAGCAAAGAGCAGTCACTAGCCAAGCCAACCAAAACCGCTTAAGAGAACTGACAGGTCCAGCCAGAAAAAGAGAGGCGCGTATTTCAAAACCTCGGAGGCATTTCAAACCCAAATCGGCCAAGCAGCTACCTTCCCAGAGAAGAAGCTGCACATCACCATGGAAATTGAGGGTGCTCCATGTCAGATGGAAATTGACACTGGCTCGTCCATCACTATAATGTCATGGGCTGAGCTCAAAGCAGCAATCCTGAGCTTGAGAAGGCACCAATTGAAGCATCAACGACTGAGGCTAAAAGACTACCAGGGAAATCACATCCCTGTAGAAGGCTATGCCATGTTCCAGGCCAAGTTCGGCCAATACAAAAAGAATCTACACCTCACTGTGGTCAGCGGACAACTACCCAGCCTCCTCGACCTAGACTGGTTTAAGACATTGGGAAGGGGATCACCAGAATCAACACTACCCAAAGCAGCCTGAAGGACGACCTGCTTCAAGAGTTCCAGGACATTTTTGACGACCGTCTTGGCAAGTATGTGGGGACCCCTATTTCTTTCAACCTGGACCCTACTGTAGGCCCTATTAGACTTAAGGCTAGGAGAGTGCCCTTCGCACTAAAGCCAAAAATAGATCAAGAGCTAGACAAGCTCATAAAGCAGGGGATTTTAATTTCGGTGGACCATGTGAAATGGGAAACACTGACAGTCACCCTGCTTAAGCCCAATGGATCAGTACGCATATGAGCTGACTACAAGTGCACCCTAAACAAGGCCCTCCAGTAAAGCACCTATCGGTCCCCATTGTACAGCATCTGTTACATTCTCTAGGCCCTGGCAAGATTTTTGCTAAATTTGATCTTATGCAGGCGTACCAGCAGCTGCTGGTAGATGGCACTACCGCAGAGGCACAGACTATCGTAACACATAGAGGTGCCTTCAAGTGCACAAGATTGCAGTTCGGGGTTAGTGTAGCCCCTGGGCTATTTCAAAGTGTGATGGAGCATCTATTGCAAGGACTTCCAGGGGTAGTCCCCTATTTTGACGACGTCCTTATCACCGCAGCAGACGAATAACAATTGGGAGACTATTTACATAGGGTGCTATCAATCTTTTGAAACGCGGGACTGTGAGTTAAGCAAAACAAATGCAAAATAGCAGTGACTGCTGTGGAATTCTTGGGGTACAAAATAGATGGAACTGGCATTCACCCCACTGAAAGCAAGATACGGACTATTAGGAATGTGCCAACCCCTAACAACAAGGCAGAACTACAAGCCTTCCTAGGACTTTTAAATTTTTATTCAATATTTCTAAAAGACAAGTCAACAATAGCTGAGCCCCTTCACCATTTACTGGCAAAAAAGTTCTTGTGGGTGTAGGGCAAGACAGAAGCTAAGGCGTTTACGACTGTGAAAAAACTCTTATCTGCTGACAGCCTCCTAATACAATACAATGGAAAAATTCCCCTTTTGCTAGTCTGTGATGCATCCCCCTTTGGCATTGGGACCGTCTTGAGCCACAGACTACCAAATGAACTAGAGGCACCCATTGCTTATTTCTCCCATACCCTGTCCAGTGCTGAGCAGAACTACAGTCAGCTGGACAGGGAGGCCCTGGCAGCCGTGGCAGGGGTGAAGAAATTCCACGAATATTTGTTTGGATGGACATTTGAACTGGTCACAGACCACCAACCTCTCCTGGGTCTCTTGGCTGGGGATTGCCCCACTGTTCTATGGACTGAGTTCAATCTTAAAGATTGGATTCGATCTTTGCACACGCTCCCAGATTCAATGATGTCCCACAAGGTTTCCAGGATACTGCACCTGCAATGACACCCCAAGAATGCCTCCAAGACCAGACCCTCAAATCAGGGTGGGGCTGGAGTCTCTCATTCTTGCCAAAAAAGGGTGTATCAGGTAGGACCAACACCCATTTTCCAGCTAGGAACTCAAGACTCCAGGCATGGGACTTACCAAAGCCAACAGTCCTCAAGGGTGGGAAGAAGTCTGGTCCTCCAATCTGGGCATCTCCAACACACGTTGCAGAACCCTCTGTCCAAATGTAGCCTCTGTCGAGGCATAAGCATCAATCTGGTAGTGTTGGATGAACGGGGAGGGAGATGACCATGTCGCCGCTCTGCAGATCTCTTCCACTGATGCTCTAGTCGCCCAGGCCGCGCTGGTAGCTGCACTGCGAGTTGAATGAGTGGTTATCCCCCTGGGCCGAGGCAGTGACTGAGCCTCATAAGCTCTGGTGATGGTAGCCCTGATCAATCTGCCCACCGCTGAGCTGGTAAGCTTCAGCCCCATCGTAGCTGGCAAGAAGAATACAAATAAGGCCTCCAATCTCCTAAATGACCTTGTCCTCTTGATGTAAATCTTTAATGCCCATCTCACATCCAGCTTGTATCAGAGCTTTTCTCTGGGGTGAGATGGATTCGGGCAAAAATCCGGAAGTACCAATTCTTGTGTCCAATGGAACCACGAATTAATTTTGGTCATGAAGGCCAGATCTAAACATAGAACAACTCTATCCGTATGAAAGATACACAAGTCTTCCCTCACAGAGAGGGCCGCAAGCTCTGAAATGCATCTGGCTGATGTAATGGCCAGAAGGAAAAGAGTCTTATATGTTAAGAAACTGAGGTGGACCTGCCTAAGCGGTTCAAAAGGTGTAGTAGACAAGGCCTGTAACACCTTCTGGAGATTTCAGGTGGAATAACGGTGTACCACCACTGGTCTCAAGTTAGTAGCCCCCCTGAGGAAAATCCTTACATCAGGATGTTGAGCCACAGAAATTCTCCTCCCACACGATAACACTGAAGCTAAGGCAACCACTTGCCTATGAAGAGTTGCTGGTGACAACCCTTTTTCCAACCCAGCTTGCAGGAACTCCAGAAGCTGCTGCACTGTTGCCTTGGTCGCCTGAATCCTCCGCCCTGAGCACCACAAACAGAATGTTCACCAGGTGGTTATAAATGTGTGCCATCGACGGGTGCCTGGCAGCCTGCATGGTCTCTATCACACTTGTGGCTAAATTTCTCCCTTCAAGCAATCGCTGCTCAACCTCCACACGGTTAAGTGAAGCCATTGCGGATCTGGGTGATAAACGGGTCCCTGAGAAAGACAGATCCTGTCGGGCAGGATCTTCCAGGGCGATGCGACCGATAGACTCACCAGATCTGCAAACCATGGTTGCCGTGGCCAATGAGGAGCTACCAGGATGAGCTCTGCCCTGAAGTGAAGAATCCGACTGATGACCTTTGGAAGCAGTGCCAGTGGGGGAAAGGCATATAACAGGCCCTCGGGCCAAAGGAACTGAAGAGCGTCTACTCCTTCCACTCCGACATGGGAATCGAGTGAAAAACCGGGGTAGCTGGGCATTCGTCTGTGAGGCAAAGAGGTCGATGGTCAGCTGACCAAAGCACTTCACAATCTCCTAGAATAATGTCGGGTCCAGCCGCCACTCCCACTGATCTAAGGCCTCCCTGCTTGCTTGCTTGCTTGCTTGCTTGCTTGCTTGCTTGCTTATTTATTTATTTATTTATTTAATTAATTTCTATGCCGCCCTTTCTCCTGAAGGACTCAGGGCGGTGAACAGCCAACTAAAATAGCAATGTACAATACAAAGTTAAAACCAATTTGGCTTAGCCAATCCACCCACGTGTTGTCCTGTCCAGCCAAATGTTCTGCTTTGATGGACCTCAAATTCTGCTCTGCCCAATGACAGAGCCTCTCTGCCTCCTTCATGAGAGTCTGGGATCATGTACCCCCCTGCCTGTTTACATGGGCTTTTACTGTAATGTTGTCTGTCATAAGGAGTACATGGTGGTTGAAGAGGTAGGGCCTGAAATGCCTGAGTGCCAAGCGTGCCGCCCTCAGCTCTAGCCCACTGATGCACTTCCGTGCCTCCGCCCATGACCAAACACCCTGTGCCATCTGATGCTGGCAATGAGCCCCCCATCCTACTAAACTGGCATCTGTGGTCACTGTGACTCTCTCCTGTACTAGGAAGTAACATCCCTATGACATCCGTCCGGACATCCACCCGCTCAGGGATGCACTGACCAACTCCGGAATCCTGACCTTGGTCCACGATGTTGCCCTTCCCGACTTCTGAAACGGTAACATGAACCATTGCAGAGGCCTGGCATGAAACTTCGCCTAAGGCACAATCTCTATGCACGAAATCATCTTGCCTAACAGGGTGGAGAGCTGTGCTAATGTCACTTTGGGTGCAACCATCACCCGTCTGGTCAAACTCCTGATGTCCTCCAACCTGTCCGGAGTCAGGAACACCTGGCACTGAATGGTGTCTATAACCGCCCCTAGGTGAATGAGTTGATTTGTCGGGAGAAATGGCTCTTCTCTACATTTATAGAGAAACCATGAGCCTGCAAACATTGGACCGTGGTATTCAGATCTGACTCCGCCCGAGCTAGAGATGTTGACTGCATCAAAATGTCATCCAGGTAAGCCTGGAGACGAATTGGCTTGGACCTGAGTACCTCCCCCAATGCCGCCAGGATCTTTGTGAAGACCCTGGGAGCAGAGGCTAGGCCGAATGACAGCGCTCAGTATTGGAGATGTCTGCTGTCGTAATAAAACCTCAGGTACCGTCTGTACTCCCAACGAATCGGAATGTGCAGATAAGCATCTGTGAGATCAAGAAGTCCCTCCTCCAAACATTTGCCAAAATTGACCAGAGGGAGTGCATCTTGAACCTCTGATACCTCAAGAACTTGTTTAGGCCCTTCAGGTTTAGAATTGGTCATAGTCCCCCCGAGGGTTTTTGTATGACAAACAGCATTGAGTAGTAGCCTTTCTCCTGTTCTGATTAGGGGACGGGCTCTACTGCTGCTATGTCTATCAGATGCTGAATGGCTGTTTCCATACACCTTCTCTTTGTTACGTCTCTTGACTTTGGGTAACAAACAAAGACCCTTGGAGGAACCACAGGAAACTCTAGAGTTAGACCTGATGTGATGGACTTCCTTACCCATGCATCTGTGGTGGATTTCTCCCACTGGTCTGCAAAAAGGCCTAGCCGGCCACCAATGGGAGCTTCGAGCCTCCAGTCAATGGGATCTGCGAAAGGAACACGAATTCCCTCCACGAAAGGAACGCTTGGACTGACCTGCTCTGTTCCTATCTGATTGTCCCATCCCTGACTGATGGAACTGCCCCGCTTGACTGCCTTGGCCTTGGTAAAACCATCTCTGATCTTTATAGAAACCTGCTCCCCCATAGGGATGAAAATAAGACCTCCAATCCTGTGAAGTGCATTGGGTGTCCGCCTTTCGTGATAAAGCTGGAAGAACCTTCTTCCTGTCCTTTGGTTCAGATAAACGTGGATCTAAAGCTGCCCCAAATAACTTGGATCCCTTATAAGGAACAGAGGCCAAGCGCCATCTACGCTTGGAATCTGCCTGCCGATTTTTTAACCGTAAGAGCCTCCTAGCCGTCACCGTAGATGCGATGGCTCGCGCTCCAAATTTTGCTGAATGTAGTGTGGCATCAGCTGTACACTCCGCTGCCACCACTATCTTATTGAAATCCTGATGAACTCTGAGTTCTGAAACCGGTACCCTGTCCTGCATCTATTTAAGCCACAACAGCGATGCCCTGGTGAAGAAGGACGCTGCCGTGGCTACTTTGATCCCCCAGCCCGCTGCCTGGTGAGCCCTCTTAAGAGCCTGTTCTAACTTATGGTCATCAGGTTTCAGTACCTCTTCTGGCTCGGCTAAAGTAGTTGAGGAAGAGGACAATGCTAGCACCGGTTCGTCCACATCCGGGATATTCAGGAGCTCCGTGAGAGTGGGTGTGATGTTATAAAATCTCCTTTCATAAGAAGAGGAGCTGGTATGAGTTCCTGGCAACTCCCACTGTTTCTTAATCATGTCTAGAAACATCTGGGAACTGGTATAATATCAGTTTCTGCCACCGGTTCTGAAAACAGTAAATCTGCTGGACCCCCATCTCTTCCGAAGTACCCTGCTTCGTGGTGACCTTAGCCTTCATGAGCAAAGCCTTAAAAAGATGTGCTCTAAACAACCCCTTAAATACAGGCTGTTCCGGTAACAGACCTTCTTCCTCAGATAATTCCTGATCCCACTGCTCAGAAGCACCTGCTAATGAACCTTCTGACTCTGAAGAGGAAACTGAAACCTCAGATTCCAAATCTGGCTGTGACCTACCTGGTCTCTGTTCAGCAGAACTCTGTGGCTGAACCACCTCTACATTCTTCCGCTGTGATCTCTTGGACCTAGCCTGACCAGCTGCAAAGCCCCGCTGCACTGCCTCAGCAATCCATTGCTGCACAATCACAGGCATCTCAGCTTTCTGTCCAGCGGCTTGACCCTCTGGTTGAGGTGCCACCTCAGGGGAAGGAGATAGACTCTGC
>JANHZT010001794.1:130943-141866 GCA_032468215.1 Stegonotus admiraltiensis | reverse complement strand
CATCTTTCCAAGCAGTCTCCATGTTTCCAGTGTCTTTTTCCCCACTTGGAACTGAACCCAGATGGACATTTCTTACAACACTACAATACAAACAATTGTTTTCAAAATGGTTTGTTGATCAAGCAATAACAAGAAGAAATGGAATTTCAAGTGCCAGTGAAGATTATTAATCAAGCCTAACACTTTTCAGCTACATGCTTTTGAAGGGGGACTTTGTAAAGGTGGTAGAGATGTATTGCATTGATATCCCTAGTTCCCCCACACACTAAAAATCTAAATGTGTCAGACTTCATTGCCTTTATCTTCTTTGTTTTCTCCTCTCGCTTGTTTTTGCTGAATTGGATTGGCACATCGATCTAATAAACTTAGTTCGCCGATAATTCAGTAAAAAGTTTGAAGCAAAAGGCTTTGCTTTGTTTTGGCTTAGTGTTGATGCAGACTGGCTAAGCGTCCTTCCGGGACCGGCCCCTATAGCGCATTCAGCAAACATTGGCTTGCCCAGCGGCAGCCTCGAAACCGGAAGAAGCTTCCTGCGCTGTGCCAACAGAGGGCGCTGCGAGCTCAGGCCCTTGCCTTGGAGGGAACTCGCTTGTCTGCGTACAGTACTGTGTACAGTAATATACTTGCCGGATTGTTAATGCGACGTCCTGGCAGAGGCCTCCGGAGCGCTAGGAGGCGCTGTGTGCAAAAGGCGGGGCTCGCCTAGAGCCGCTCTGCTTCTCGTTCGTCCGGCGTGTCTGCGACCAGAAGCGGGGAAGCGGAGTGGGGAGGACGAAGAGCGGCGGGGCGAGGGCGGCGGGCGGCCCGGACCCTGCTGCTGCCCCCCCCTCTCTCCCCACTCGAAAGAAGCAAAGGCTGCGGAGAGCTGATATGTCCGACAACGGCTTTGACCGGGCTCCCGGCGCTGGTCGAGGCCGAGGGGGTGGTGCCCCATTGGCCCCGGAAAGCGGGGCTCGCTTGGGGGGCGGCGGCGGAGGCGGCGGAGGCACTTTCGGGACTCCCGAACAGCTTCTGAAGCAGAGCTTCGCGCGTCCTCAGGAGCCTCTCCGGCCGCCCAAGACAGCGCCTCCGGGCACCAACGCCGCCTCAGGTACTGCGCTCCGTCGTCGTCGTCCCCACCCGGGTCCCCTTCGCTCCAGCAGTCCAGTTTCTGGCTTGGTTTGGGTGGAGGAAATGGGGGAGGGGGGGCTCTCAGTCGACTGTTTCCTCCAGGGATGGGCCGCTGGGGAACCGTTTCCCGCTTCGCCTCTCTCCCTCCAGGAGGAGGCGAGCCTGGTGAGAAAAAGGCCGTCCCACGCCCCCCCCACCCCCGTCCCTTCCTTAATGCACCATGATGGGGGTGGGGAGGTTGCCTTTTTCCACCCGCTTCCAAATGTCTCTCGACGCCCCTGTTAAAAGTTGCTCGCCACATTCCTCGGCTTCCGAGCTCTGCAGTTGTGTGGCAACATACTAAAACAGACTCCAGGTTTACCTCTGCTTTTCAAACAAATAAAACACGCAGCCGCCCTTAATTTTAAGCCCTGGCCGGCTTTTGCTGTAGTCCTGATAACAGTGAACGATCAAATCGTATTTAAAGTTGTGCTTTGGGAGGGGGGGTTGGGTTATTGTCGGTGTGCAGTTTGCGTGAGATTTGGCCGTTTCACCAGATGAGATCCAAACGTGATTCTTTGCAAATAATTAGGGGGCAATTCGCTTTCGTTTGAATTGCCAGTGGATGTAATGGGACTTCCCGAATAAACGATTATAAGTTGTAGTTGTTACTCCTCTTTGTGAAACATCTGTTAGTGGAAAGCTGATTTTTTTTTTACTTGGAAGGAAAGAAGGAATCGAATTATTAACTTAACGAAAGGCTGTCTAGCCTCACTTTATATGAATATAGCTATGGATATTGTAGAATGACTGACTGGCTTCAGCTGCAGTTAACAATCCTATTCCTTGAATACTCCTTCCTGTTTAGATTGCCCTTTAAAATGCCCTGGAATAGATATTGTAGGGTTGTAACAATGTGTCATTGATCTATATTTGTGTAACTTCTGGTGAGGTATGTATGATTCGACCTTTTCAATGCATGAACCCATTCATACCTACATCATCTGGGAATACGAATATGAAGACAGTACTCTTTTAATAAGGGATTTATTATAAATAAATAACTTGTTTTTATTTTTGCCTTCCTGATGCTAAATTTTATGCCAATTGGATAACGTTTTGCTCAATCAGTAGAATTTCCTTCCAAATTTGTATATTGTTGGCTGTGTGAAATTCTAAACATGTGAATAAAAATACAAAATGCTAAACTTAATTCTGAGTACTCAAGTTTTTAGAGATGCATTAAACTTAATACAACTATATTTAATCAATCCAAATAAAAAATTAAGATACTCAAGTAATTCTGTTCTAGGCATGTAAAAGACATAAACTGAATTTATATATAAATCAATTTTACAATGTACAATTAGACATGAAGAATAAATAGCAATCCAGGTAAAACCTGTGTAAACCATATTTACATGTCACACTCTGATTGAGAAGCAAATTCTATTAAAATCATTACCGGTAGCTTATTTTTAAATAACTTTGATTTGTTCACTTACTTGAAAATGTTCTGGACCATCCTTCGTAGCTCTCAATAGTTCAGATTCTGGACAAATGGGGGGAAAAAACCTGGTTTTTTCCCAATTTTTCTGGGTTTTTCCCAGGGGTTCCCATCTCTAGGACTTCACCATTTTTGTACTTTACAAGGATATTATCAAGCTACAAATGTGAGTGAAAAAGTCAGAAGAACATGTGTTTTCAATAAATGTCTGCTGTGGCATTTTTTATTCCTTGGGGAGAGATAGTTTATTCAATTGTGTCAAGTAGCATAAATATTTATGGCACTATTAAAATAATCATAAGATAATGTGCTTTTTAAAATACTGTTAAAATAAATTGATTGCTATTTTTTTTCAGAAAATAGTATCTATACAACTTTTGATTATTATTATTTATTTATTTTATCATTTTAATGTTTATTGGTTTTTAATGTTTGTGTGCCACCCAGAGTTGCCACTAGACGAGATAGGTGGCACACAAATCTAATAAATAAATAAAATACAGTATTGCTCTTGATCCATCCTATTTGTACTTTTTACCTTTCATTTTAATATTCATATCTTCTTGGGTATTGGAAGGATGCTCAATGTTTGACTTCCTTTGTTCCGACATTGAAGGATCTCAGTATATTTTAAATAATATTTAAAGCCAGGCAGTATAAGGATCTGTCCTGGGATGGAAGAGGTAGCATTTTAAAACAATGTTACCTTGTGATTATATTGTATATTACAACCTGGACTGTTTATCTTTTCGTAAGGGGGTGGTGCATATTAACAGTTGCATTTTTGCTGGGTAATGTCATCAGTACTCTAGTGTAAGAATGACACCACACCACACCAACACCCCACACACACACTATTGCTGGCAAAAATGCATGATGCTATTCTCCACTCATTCCCAGTTAGTAGCTAACATAACTTCTGCTTCTGTTTTCTGGCTCCACATCAGATGTACACAGGTTGAAGGCTGTAGGGCAGAGAAGTCCATTGGGTATTAACTACCTTTAAACAATTCTACAGCAGTGTAAACAGCCTTCCTAGATTAGTGCTCTTTGATTGGCATTACAGTCAGCATTCTGGAGGAGGTAAGAAGGACAAGATTCTTTGATTCAGGTAATCAGCCAGATATTCTACCTATCCAATAATTCCTCAGTTCTGTCTTTGGGATGCTGTTGGAAAAGAGCTGCATTAGCTTGCTGTACTATATAGACATAAATCATTATGCACTATGATTTTATTTTGCAGTTTTGAAGTGACTCTGTACTTTATGTACTTTAACAGTATGTGAACAGAATTAATGATGATTGTCAGCTATTACTTGGTATTTTAAAATTGTATTTTTCTATGTGACTTTCAGATTTCAGTAAGTTTCTTAAGGTTGAAATTTGCTGTAGATGTTCCAGTTAAATTTGGACTAGAGTCAGGGTCACTGGGTTTATTCTACTCCATTGATTTCAAAATTGCAAAGAAATATTTTCTCTTAGAAACTTTTAGAAAAATCTTGGACTATAAGATTAGTACAACTTTCCTCTGATTGATAGTAATTTACATTTAAATTACCACAGATTCTAATACTGAATTCTAAAAATGCAAAAACCCCTTATTTATAATCAAATGTATTTATTTAGGTGATCCCTGGCTGCTTCCAACATTAAAAATCCAAACATAAAAACCCATACCCCCCTCCCCCCACATGGCAGCAGCCACACAAACCAACCCCTTGATTTGGCTCCATCTCCATTCATGGTCCCCAATCCCACTGACAAAAATCACTTATTCAGGGCCTTTCATAAAAGCAACAAGGTGGAGGCCAGTCATTCCTCCAAGAGAATGATGTTTCATAGAGAAGGGTCCACCACCAAGAAAGCCTTTTTTCATAGTCCCTCAAATGAGCACCCTAATAGATGGGACTCATAACATATCTTGCCTTTTTATCTTGGTGGGATGGGTAGATGTAAAGGGGAAGAAGTGGTCCTTCAAATAATCTGGTCCCAAGCCATGTAGGGCATTAAAGGTGATAACCGGTATCTTTAAATTGTGCTGGGAAGCAGATTGGTAGCCAGTGCAGCTCCTGCAAAAGAGATGACACATGCGCAAGTCTAGATTTGTGTAAAACTGCAGACCACTGCATTCTAAACCAACCAAAGCTTCTGGACCCTCTCCACAGGCAGCCCCATGTAGAGTGCATTATAATAATCCACGTAGGAGGTGACCAAGTTGTGAGTAACTCTGAGAAGGTCACATCGGTCCAAGAATACTGACACACATCTTGAAAATTGATGCATGCAAGATTCTTACAGCCCCATCATATGTATTCTTGCAGACAGCAGTTTTTGAACAGAATTACTGTTACCTAGAAAACAGATATCAACCATTTCCATTGCTATGGGCCATTTTTATCCTCTCAGGAACTACTTATATGTGTGTTGTATTGATTTCAGTAGAGGACTATGAAATGAAGTCATTTTCAACTCCCATTACTTTTTAATTTCAGAGTGTTTTCATTACTTTCAGAGACCATTCTTGTAATTTAGTACAATCCTTTCCAAAGTTAGTCAACAGTGAGACTATTTGACCAACTCTGGGAAAATTCTCTCTGTTCTGCTTTAACCATCCTTAAAGGAGAAAAAAACAATATGTGTAGGATGATGTATTTCCTTTCAGACTCTCCACCAGAATACTGGTAAGAACTAGATTCATCCTGCCATTATAGCAATATAGATGGGAAGGAGAAATATGTATGAGAAAACCAATGCAAGTTTGTATAAGGGAGTCAGAGGAGCAGAATCTGATTGAAATTAAGTAATTTAATATATTTTTTAAAATTATAAATTTAAAAAATTGTATAAAATAAAAATACAGAAAAATTTAAAATTAAAAACTAATCTCATTAAAATATATGTGAAAGATATATCTACCAATGGCTACTAATCTTGACAACTGTATGAATTACAGGTAGCTGACTATCATATGTTCTGGAACGACAATGAAAAATGGTATTATCTTCATGTCCTGCTCATGATCTTCTTTAATTGGCCACTTTTGGTACAGGGTTAATAGAGCTCTTCTTAAGCTGGGAATATAGTCAAGTAATGAAGCTTAAGTTAAAAAATATGTATATACAGATCTCTCACTGCCACTACTTCCACTAAAGGTGTTAGAACCAACTCCATTCAGACTATCATCCCATGATGGCATTTGATAGAAAAAGGAGGGTAGCTGACTATCAATTCCCATATAGTTGAGTATTTTATAAATGTTCAAAGTTATGTTTAAAAAATTAAAAATTGTTCCCTCACCCTCAGGTTTTAGAAATTCAGTCAGTAAATTAAACAAATATGCTAGGAGAAAGTCTCCCAACAGACTAAGAGGAGAGAGTAGGAATGCCTCACCATTCTCATAAAGTAGACTCTGATGTCAGCATGTACTCACATGCATTATATAACTTCAGTAGATAAGATCAGAGGGTACTAGATAACCACTTTTTCAGCAGTAGCTCCAGAGTCACAGAACATTCAAGGAGCTCTTGCTTCTTTCAGATGTGTTATTAAACCAGCTCTTGTTCCTGAAAACTTTCTGCCTACGGATTTCGTAGTGCTTCAGATATTGCCTAGTGAGGCAAATATTTCTTGATTTTTAATTGCTTTTTACTGTTAATGAGTCTAATATTGTAAAATATCTTGGAAGGAATTTATCACTAAGGTTGACATATCAATAGTAAATACAGTAAGTGAAATCCATCTCACTATTTTTCTGTTTACAGAAGCAGTTTCCATTAGTTTCAGGTGCCTTAAAACAGCTTTATAGTGGGTTTTGAGGGTGTATAAGGAGGGAAGGCAAACATCCTGTCACATGTGAAGGTTCACCTATTCATTTTTTTATTTTTTTATTTTTGGTCTTGTCTTTTAATGACCCCATTATCCCTTACATCAGGGCAACTGAATGGAACTGAGTGTTTATCCCTTAGTCAGGGCAACTGAATGGAACTGAGTGTTTACTGGCCGGATGCCCTTCCTGTCGCCAAGGCAGAGTATTGTGCCCAGAGAGAGAAATATCTGCCACTACATAGGATCGAACTCACAGCCTCCTGATTGTGAGGCGAGAGCTCCACCTCTAGGCCACTGCACCACTCGTTCACCTGGTCAATAAATACACTTAATATATTTTACTGGTTTATTTATATACTTTTTATAATTACATATCTCCTAATTATTTGCTGAGCTAGTAATTTATAATGGCAGATTGTATCTGTCTGCTGCCAGAATAGATAACGGTAGTTTTATACTGACATATAGTGCAGCATATGAAAGCTATTTAATTAGGTTTTGTATATTTTTTCAGAGCCAGCAAGACCTGCATCATTACCAGAAAAAAAAAATCCAGGCTCAGCCGTAACTAAACCTCAGGTGGTTGTGGCTCCAGTGGTAATGTCAAAGCTGTCAGTAAATGCTCCTGAATTTTACCCATCAGGATATACCCCAAATCATACTGTAAGTATTAAGAATTTCTCTCTACCTGTTCCATCCAAATAAAAAAATATATAAATTTATTTTAAAAAATTAGGAAATGCATTCACTCTTAAAATAACTATTTCATTAAAAAAAAATTCCTTTGTGATGTAGATTTAAAAACTAAAATGTTTAAAATTAATGTCATTCCATTAGTATTCTTTGAATACTAAACTCAACATATAGAGAAAGTTTAAGTATAAATTAATGATAATGAACCAATTCAAATCGATAATTATTTTTAGGAATCTTCTTTAGAAGATGACTGTAATGGATATCCAACTTCAACAGAATATGTGCAGGATTTTCTGAACCATCTTGCAGAGCAGCCAGCCTGTTTTGAAACTGAAATAACCCATTTTGGAGAAATCCTAAATGGCTGTGTGACTACATACGAAGCTTTACAAGAACTTGTTGAACTCATATATCAACAGGTAATGTGTTGGGTGGCTATGGCTTTAGAAATTTATGTAAATAAAGCAAGGAAATACATGGCCCAGGACCAAGTTATTTGAGGAACCTCTTTCTGCCTGTCCAAACATGCCTCAACAGAGTGCTTGAGTTCCAGGTCCCTTCCTTGAAACAGGGTCATCTCATGTCGGCCTTCTCTGCTTTCACATCTGCCTTGTGAAATGATCCCCCCCCCCCCTTGAGATTCAACTAGTCCCAATCCTGCTAGCCTTTAGGAAAACTTTGAAGACCTGGTTTTTCCTCAGATGTTAGGGGCAGAATGCAGGTGTAACAGGTGTGTGACAACTATGTAACCTTTTCATGGTTATTGTAATTTTTGATGTTATTACTGTATGCCTCAGGCAGTCCCATTTTTTGCAAATTGGGTAGTCATATAAATCTTTAAAACAAGTAAATAAGTAATGCTATAAAATCTTTACCTCAAATAATTAAAAGCTTAGACCAATTGGAGATTTTGAGATGAAAAAAAAGGTTTGCTGTGCAATATAAAATAATAGAGGGAAGCATTTCTTTTGAATATTGAGTAGCAAATTAATTGTGTACTTTATCTGCTTTAACACCTGATATGAAAGAACATTGCAATCTAGCATAACTGAGAAATATTTACCAAATATTTTTGCTCAAGAAAATAAATGGAAAGAGTGTATAGTAAACTTCTAGGCATTATTTTTAGAAGAAAATCATCAGCGAATCAGCTGTTTTTGATTAGAATCTAACCAAAGGAAAGTTTTTGTATATAAAGCAGAAGTAACAAACATGCAAGGGAAATGGCCATATATCTCGCAAATTATTTATTTTAAAAGAAACTAAAGCTGAATGCTCTTAAATTCATATTCAGGATGTCAAGAAAATGGATTACAATAGGGAAACAATAGCAACATTTTATTATGGAGAAGGTAATGTGAAAATAGAACTTAAGGTGACTGAGAAATCCTAACATTTGAGTTATTAAAATTAAATTGCAAATAGTTCCAACAAAAGAAAGAAAGAAAGATAGTTGAAGATATTAAAGTGCTCAGAATGCTGTTTACAGAATCTGAAAATCACAAGGATATATAGATAGAAGGAATGGACCATCAAGAGTGCACAGAGATAGTCCAATTTTGTAGTGATGGTGTCCAGAAGGCTAAAGTACAAAAATTATCTGAATTAAGTGAAGATGCTAACAATAATAAAAAGAGCTTCTGTTAATATATTCAAAATAAATAGAGAAGAAAACAATTTACCATCCCCTCAATGGAAATGACAAAAGAATAGCAAAATTCAGCATCTATTTTGTCTCGTTTTTGAAAAGAATATGGACTCCATTAGGCAATTGAAAAGAAGCAGTAAAAGGTGCACATTTCAATTTGAATTAAGGGATACCTACTGGCTCTGAATTATGTTCAAATTTTTAGCCCGTGTGGATTGCATCTTAGTGCCATGAAATACCTGGATGATGATCTGTCCAAACCTCTTATTAGCATCTTGGAGAAATTCTGAAGAATGTGTGAAGTGTCAGATTACTGGAAAGCAATTCAATATCTGTTTTCAAAAAGGGGAAAAAATCAGTAGTTGGAAAGATTGTAATTCAAATCCTAAACCAGTATGTTAGTGTCTTGAAAATAATGCAGTTATTGCCAAGCAATTTGTTAGGCAAATTCTTTAATGTGTGGGTGGAGGGTGGGTGGGTGAATAACTTCTTAGTAGATGGTGGAAATGGGATGGACATAACGCATCAGGACGTCAGCTAAACATTTGACAAAATATCCCATGATATTCTTATTAGCAAGCAAGTGGAAGATTGGATGGGTTGGGATGTTAGTTGGATCCTTTGGAGACTTGAAAGGTTTACAGACAATGTTAATCATTGTTTTGAGAGAGTATTTTTCAAATGGACCTGCCAAATAGTTTGGTCATTAAATATATTCCCTAATGACTCAGATAAAGAGAGAAAGGGATTTTTTTCCAAATTTGTGAATGGTATAAAAACTAGGAAAGCTAAAACTTCAATAGAGGGAAATAAAATACAAGATCATATCGATACAACAATGCCAGGATTAAATTTAGCAGAGTGAGAAGAGGGAAATGCCAGTTACCAGTTCTTTATGAAAGGGCAGGAGAAGGAAACCTAGGACTGAATCCAGCACTATATTTTTTTTTCCAGTATTATGAGGCACTTTGCACAGTCACTCATGCCCTGTCATCTCTCAGTTGGTTGACCACAACTCATTTGGAAGCTACCACTGGTGCAGAACGCAGCAGTACAAACAGTTCTGGAGGCCCCTCAGGCAGCACATGTAACACTGTTGTTGAGTGAGCTGCACTATTGCAGCTCCAAGGTGTTGATTAATGCTTTTAAAGCCTTTATGTCCAGGATATCTGAGGAGCCATCTCACCCCAATGGAATTGGTCTGTCCTACTCCAGCAGAAGCCTATTTTAGATCCTGTCTATCAAAAGAATTTTGGCTCGCAGGGTCCAGGAGAAGATCCTTCTGTGGGCCCTGCCCTCTGGAATATTTTCCTGCCAGAGGTGAAGTCCAGACCCACCCTCCTGGCTTTCTAGAAGAGCCTTAAAATCTGGCTCTGCCGGCTGGTCTGGGGTCCTGACAGGGGTGGTGCCCTCTGCTGGAATGACTGACAGGATAGATAAAAGATCCCCACCCATCCTCTCCTGTCCTCTTGATTTTTAATTTCTATTTAATCTTAATTGGTTTACATCAGATTTTAACAGTTTATAAACCACCCAGAATCACTTCAACAATTGGATGGGTGGCAATAAATTAAATAAATATATCATTGGAATCTTAAGGCTGCTGGAAGCTTCGACTCATTTAGGATGCTATGATTGCAGTAACATAATTTTACTCATTCAAGTCAGATTCTAGATTTCTTGTGAATGTGTCAAATTCCAGAGAAAATTATTGCTAGTGTCCAAGGCAATCTTGGGATGTAGGGAAATAGGCTGTAAACAGATTGAATTCAATAAAGATCTAAAGTACTTTGCTGAGAAAAAAGTAGCACCAACAGTAATATAATTTCCAGTCAGACAAAATAATCATTTCACTATCTCATTTTCAGTATTATGTCCTATTCTGGGCTCTAGACTCCTAAGAAAAATGTGAACAAACTGAAACTGAGCAAATAAAAATAGTGAAAATTATCAAGATGTGTTACACAGAAGACAGCAAAAACCTGTTCTCTGGAGTCCTAGGTGCTCTTTGTTTCTTGCATATGTTTTATCACCAATTTAACTTTAACTTTAACTTTAATTTTATTTATATACCGCCCTTGTCCCGAAGGACTCAGGGCGGTGTACAGCCAAGGTAAAATACAGAGAATACAAAAGTTAAGAACAATTTAAAATGAAT
>JANHZT010001794.1:79600-94469 GCA_032468215.1 Stegonotus admiraltiensis | reverse complement strand
ATTTATATGCCGCCCTTCTCCGGAGACTCAGGGCGGCTTACAATGCGTTAATGTCACTTTAATAATTATAATTATTGTTTCTTTTATAACTAGTCCTGTAATTCTGTTTAAGAATTGATCAGCATGTTGTGTTTATATGTTCCAAAGCATAATTGAAAAGTGCTTTTTTTTCTTCTGAAGATAAATTTATCAAATGTAAATGCTATTGTAAGTGTAAGTATATATAACCATATGTTCTTTTGCTAGAGAGGAAAGTTAAGACACACAAACATTAAAGATATTTAAAAGGGCTTAAGAGAAAAAAGTAGAATAAAAATGAGAAAAGATATAAAGCTCTCTGAGCTTGTTTTCTTGCAGACATTTTATTACCAACTTTTGAAAATAATATAATTGCCTACTTTTGAAAATAGTGCAGTGATGTCAAAATGTGAAAAATGTTACAACCTGTGCATCCAGGGTACAGGGTTTTCTTTATATGGGACAGTGACCTAAAAATGTGTTTACAGAGATAATTAGTTCACTGATTTCTGTTATGTTTTTTTTTATTTAAGGAAGAAGAGTGTCCGAATTGGTAAGGCTTCTCATTAACCTTTCTTTGTGGTAATTACAGAATGCCTGAAGATTTTACAGACAATGGGCTGTATGTACCCTGATGAGATTTTGTGCATGGAGCCATGTTGCTTGCTATGGCATCTGAGACTGAGAAAGCCAATGCTCTTCTCCAATCCTTCAGCACAGCGTCTGTTATTTCAAGTCTAGGACTGGGGATTTTCTGCTATTTAGCAGATAGACTTCTGCAATTTTCTTTCATTCAGCAAACTTACTGGCTGCGGGCATTGTCCGATAATATGGTGCATGGTATTATAGGACTGTGGTCATGGGCAATAGTGATTGGACTCAAGAAAAAAAGTGACTTTACAGAAGTAATTTTAGCTGGTTTCCTCTCCTCCATGATTGATATGGATCACTTTATTCTAGCTGGCTCCCTTTCACTAAAGGTAAGCAAAACGTAAGTTTATTCGCCTGAAATTTCTAGAGTATGAGTAAATAAATCTGAAGAGACTTTATAGAATAAAAGTGTTGCAAAAAATATTTAAAACTGTTTGTATTAAAATCATGACTTCAGGTTTTGGTAAATCTATTTAGTAGACTTCTAAATTACAACTTTTATGGTATAATAAAAGTATTATTTTGTGTGGACCACCTTGATGTGACACCTTCTTGTCTGCGCTGAATTTGATTTAAAAGAAACTTGGGCAGCTCTTCATGCTGTTTGCGGTCCAAAGTTAGGGAGTAATTTACATTTAATTTAATCACTCATTACTAATCACTCATTTAATCACTATTGATAGACATACAAAGTTTGATACTAGCCTGACTCTATTGGATGTGTTTGCTATGAAAAGAAATAGCATAGTTTATCTAATCCCAGAGGCAGATCTTCCCAGGTTTTCCTAGAGGAAATTCGGGAGTATAATATTTGTTCAATGGAGAGCGCACATTAGCCTTGACTAGTTTTCAGAGTAGTTCATTGAATAGTCTGGTTCAGTCATAATGCTAAGCAATGGTTAGGGTTTCATACCACATTGGTTGGCTTCACACAAAACACATTATGCTTTATTTATTTATTAGATCTTTATCCTGCCTTAGTACATTATGTGGAGGAATCCATGGGTGAACAAACAATTTAAAAAATTCACAGTGAAATTGGGGGCAGGGGACAGCCATAAAGGATTTTCTCCAGAACTATCTTCATTGCCACCTGTATTTAAACTGGAGAGGATGAAAGTTCATTATTTATTGGCTCTTTCCATCTCTTAGTTGAATGCCACAACTTTAAAAAAATGGAAAGAAGCTTTCTAAAAATGGTGGGGATATTAAGACTGAAAATCAATGAAAACAGTCCAGTCTAATTGTTTAAAAAAACTATGCATTGTGTTGTTTCTGTGCTGAGTGATGCCCTTGTCCTTACTTGACCTTAAACACCTTGGTGTAGTGTTGTGGTTGGCAGGTTGGTTGATTCCTTAGCTAAGGAGGGGGAAACTAGCATGACATCAGATATAAGAACTATAATCAACTAAGTATAATCCTCTGACAATGCTGCTCTGTTTGTCCCGTTCCATAAACTTCAAATATTTCAAGATCCTTGGAATAATAGCAAGGTTTGTTGTGCTGTTTAATAGGCAGGTTGACCGACTAGAAATCAGGCTTAATATTCAGGCTTTTTAATCTTGTAATTTCCATATGTAAAAATATACTGCTATCATAAAATTATAGTTTATTAAAAATGCCTGATACAGAATTATAACTGAGGTCTGCCCAGTTAAAATACAATTGAAAGAATTTACTTTAAAATTTCATCACAAGAAGATTTAGTTTCTGGTTTGTGTTTCCTCTTTTTGGATGGTGTATTAAGAAGAAAAGATATATTTGAAATAAAGATTACCATCACAGAGCAGAGTGACATAACTTAGCAATTCAATTTTTTAAAGATCTGCCTTCTAACATTTTAAAACAGGTAGCAATCAAATTGTTTTATCACACCTTTTTCCAGTAGATGGCATACTTGAAAAAGAATTTAAATGTACTGATTTTACATGCACGATTTCTAATTCTCATTTAACTCTTATTTACAAACTTTGATTCAGTAGGATTAACATTGTATTTAAGTTACTTGGTTTTTTAAGTTTGATAGATAGATGGAAGCACTGAAGGCTTATCCATTCATTGTGATCATCATAATTTATATTCCTCATTTCTGCTTCACATAAAGCTACCAACTACAGGTCAAACAGACTAAATATAGTAGTTGCCTTATTTCATAGAGGAAAATATCCAACTGAGCCTTTAAGGACAATCTGCTTTTAAAACCCAGGAGGAGCAAGTTTTTAATATGCTCAATTAGATGTCCTCATTTTTTGCTCTTTTAATAATCCAGGACATAATGTTTTGAACCATTAAACATTGATCAGAAATAATGCAACAAAAGTAATAATTGAGATCTTTGTTTATTATAGTAAAAAAATGAATATTTCCTGTAGTAGGGGTATAACAACTAATTTGTATGTGTATTTGTTTCTACATACACCTTTAGTTGAGGAACTCTGCTCAGCATCCCTCCTAAATTTGCCCACAATGGCAACCCCATGAGGTAGACTGGCCTGAGAGACTGTGACTAATTCAAAGACACACAGATAGCTTTCATGGGAAATATGGATCTTGGATCTCCCAATAGGTGTCAACACCTGAACCACTTCTCCATACTATTCTACTGTCTGAAGTTCAAGTTGCAATAATATTGCTAAAGAGGATAGTTATAAACAATTCAGAATCTTACTTTTTATGTGGTTGTGATAACAAATTCTCTCCAAAAAGGCCTTATGCAAACAATACTGTTTTATTTAATCAGATATTAGTAACCTACGTACAAACAATTTTGGCTGAAGTTGGGAAATAGGATTATTTATAAATGATTTCAAATAGGTACTGTCACTAGCAACTTTAAAGTGAAAGATTTTATTTTTGTTCATTTAGAATTGGCATTTTCTACTTCACTAACTCCCAAGTCTGTCAGAAAAATGTAGAGTTAGAACATTTTGCCAAAATAAGAAAGTCTATAATTGATATTGCTTATCGTTCCCTTGTTCCCAGTTCTGCAGCCAAATAATTTTTTTAAATGAATAGTAATTCCAGGGCTAGCAACCAGAGAATGTATCCAAGCCAGGGGTGGGTTCTACTTACCTTTACTACCGGTTTGCAACAGGAGTGCATGCGCAGGTCATCCATGATGGGGGGTGGACGGAGCGTCCCGCTGCTTTTACTACTGGTTTGCAAGAACCGGACCAAACCGGGAGCAACCCACCACTGGTCCAAGCTATCAATTAAATGGACTGCATTTACCAAAACTTAGAATAACAGCAAATACTGGAACATACAAAGCATTAAATATAAAAATCCTAATACTTTCCAACTTGTGTGTTGATTTTAGTCAAAATGCAAATCAACTAAGTTGGTGCAGCTGTTATATACCTTTTTTCCCCCTTAAAAAACAGTGTTTTTTCCTTTCCAATACAAGCTAGGATTGTACCTATTTTTTTTCTCCCTCTCAGGCTGCCCTGACTCTTCCACAAAGACCGTTTCTTCACTGTTCTACTGTGATCCCAGTTGTGTGCCTGATGTTAAAGTTCGTTATGCATCTTCTCAAGCTGAAGGATTCCTGGTGCTTTCTTCCCTGGATGATGTTCATCTCCTGGACTTCGCACCATGTTCGAGATGGAATACGCCACGGCCTGTGGATCTGCCCCTTTGGAAAGACGGTTCCCCTGCCTTACTGGCTTTATGTGGCCGTCACCGCAACTTTACCTCATCTCTGTTCTTTTCTTTTGTATTTAACCGGAACAAGAGAACTGATGTCGATAAAACATGGGATTCGTATTGATGTGTAAAGATATTGAAGAAGCTTCTGTTCTTGAAAATATTTTTTTTCCTGATTATTGAATTAGGTCAAAGTTGATGTTACATAGCCTAATGAAACAACGTTGATTTCCTGCAGTCACCGCTGCACAAGGTATTGTGGGACTGGTAGGGGACAATTTATTTATTGGTAGCTCCTTTTTTTTAGATTTTAGTATTATCTGTTTTTGTTAAGTGTCTGTAAATAGATGCTGGTCCCAATCATTGTTTTTCTTGCCTGAATCTTGTGGCTAAAACCCCTTTTAATAAATGGATTCTAGTTTCAGAAAGCAAACAAAATACATTTCCTCTGATTCGGCATCTGTTTAATATCTGGACTAAAGGGCTTAATGTATAGGAGCTGTTACTGTAGATTTCTAGGCAGCTGACGCCCTCTGCTTCTGCTTCCCTTGAAAGATGGAGAAAAAAATGGATTAAATGCTATCTGTCTCAGCATTACTTAGATGTTCTCCTGTATCTTCTGCTTTAGGTATTTGCCATAGATGTTGTCAGCTGTATCTGCACCATTTTGAATATATGAACAACATCACTGATAAAAAGTTTAAAATTCAACGCTGTATGTTATTTAGGAAAATATAACAGTAGTGACACTGCACTTTATTAAGAGTTGGCAAGAAATAGGGGCCTTTGGAGTTAATGCCAGCTCCCTAAAAATCTATATTTTGGTAGGGTTGTGCAAAGTATTCAGAAGAAATTCTTTCCCAACAGGTAGGTATACAAAAGAAGGGATTTTTAAACAAAAAATGAAAGCAGCCAAATGTTTTGCAAGACTTGTACATCAAAAGCTAAGGTATCTCTGTGGGTCTATGTATGCATATGCAATACTACTGTGTTTCCCTGAAAATACGACCTACCCTGAAAGTAAGTCAGTCGTAGCTTGATTTTTAAACATGTGCCCAATATAAGCCCTACACCCCCACCAAAAAAAATATGCCCCGATTAAGACCCCACCCACTCCAGGGTGCACGGGTAAAAATTAAGCTAGGGTGGAGATGGGGGGATGGAGCTGCCCTACTACTTAACTTTTGACAGTTGCAGCATTCCAACTCACATTCCAACACCTGCCTTGCTGGCCTATTTCTTCTGCAGCCAGCAAGGCTTTCCTGAAGGCCTCTGCAGCTGATAACAGAGCTCCGGATCAATTTGGAGCTCTGTTATCGGCTGCACAAGCCTTCCGGAAAGCCTTGCCGGCCGTAGAAGAAATTTCAGAAGGCCTGTGACAGTGAAAAGGACACCGGGGGTGATGCATGCAAGGTGAGTCAGTGGATGACATCCCCCCCGAAAACAAGACCTAGTGCCTTTTTTGGTGCCAAAAATATAAGAGGGTCTTATTTTCAGGAAAACACAGTAACAGTGGGACTACCAGCAAAGGAAAGTGGCTGGGCATGCAAATGCATGCTGAGAATAACCAGGAACAGGTTTTAAAGCAGCTGTATCTATATTGCAAAAGACGCAGCTGCCTTAGCAGTTTGAAGAGTGGTGCTTCATTCGTGTTCTCATGAATGACACAACATGCAAACTAATACTGACTTTTGAATATTTTGTACTGTCCTCCTTTATGCCTCTAATTTCTTAAGTACAAGTGAGATGAGATGGGGTAGATGAGTGGAATATTATGTAGTAACAGGCAGAATATTCTTTTTGCCACTTGCAGAGAGGTGGTTTAACATTCAGAACACTGGAGAGATGTTCTGATTTTCAAATGAAATGATTTCCATTTTATAAAGAATATAAAATGACTAAAACGAAGAATGTATTCTATTGCCTGTAACATTTTGGTGTGAACATAAATGCATTTGCTTTCAGGATTTTCACCGAAATCATAACGAAATTAACATTCCTGGAAGAGTTGGTGCCAATTAAAGTATTTTCTGCTTTTATTGAATGTTAGTATTCCTTTTGGTTTGCAAAAGAATATTGAAATGTGCAATATTGCAAACTATCAAGAACTTCTTCTAAGCAATCCTGATAAATAGTTTCTAACAGAATAACAGAGTTGGAAGGGATTTTGGAGGTCTTCTAGTCTAACTCCCTGCTCAGGCAGGAGACTTTCAGACAAATGGCTGTCCAGTCTCTTCTTAAAAACCTCCAGTAATGGAGCACCCACAGCTGCTCATTGTCTTTTGTTGTTGTTTTGTTGTTTCCTTCTGTTGTCTTATTTATTTACATGCACACATATTTGCTCGTCTTGAGAAATATGTAAGAAAGCAGAATCAGGGACAGTAATTCCTGCAAATGTTTTCCAATAATACTCCTTTTGCATTAAAACTGCTTTAAATACCTGCTGTTGAAATATCCTTTCTTTCAATTCAAGGCAGCAAGTATACTTAATATAGGTAGTTCTTGACTTGTGGCTGGTCACTTAGCAAACTTTCCAAATTATGACGGACCCCAAAAATGAGACTTATGATCCAGATTCATAGTTCCGATGTGCAGGAGGGCCTCCCCTCCTGCAGTCACATGACCCAATTTGGGCAATTAGCATTCAGACCACATTTATGGCTGTCTGCAGTGCTACATGTTCACATGACCGCAATTTACGACGTTTTAATCAAAAACTGATTTACTTCCAGTTTCCAGCAAAAACTGCCCTAGAGTGCTGCCCCATGCTTAAAAGCCAGCATGTTCACTTAATGATTGCCATGTTTGCTTAATGACCTCTGGGAAAAAAAAGTAAAATAGGGCACTGTCTCGTCACCCAATTTAGCAATCAAAATTGTGGGCTCAATTATAGTTGTAAGTTGAGAGCACTATCTATTTACCACCTGCCTCTTACTTTCCCCATAACTATCCATGAAGTGAATTGGACTGAGAGAAACACAACCAAAGATTTCATAGGTTTCATTTGTTCTCTTTCCCACACATCACATATTAGCAATAGGAAATTGCATCAAACAAAACATGTTTTGTCCTAAATGAAAGAAATTAGACCAACTCAGAATACTCCATTAGAACAATTCAAGTTTTATTACATTTTAGGTACACACTTAAAAACTCTTAATATATAATCTTAAGAATTAGCTGAAGTGTAGGCAGAACCATTATTTTGAACAAACTGATTTACAGGGAAAATCTTGTCAGTGTGTGTTTCTTATGCCATAAGGGTAAATTATCTGCTTAAAAAACTAAAGGGAACAATGTGTTATTTAGTAAAAATTTCAAGTACATTGTGCTTTGAACAAATACATTTCAAGAAATTTTAATAATTTCATCACAAGGAACGATGGGAAGTTGTAATAGCTCTTACTTCCTTGTTTTTTTGACCTACGTAATATAATAATCCATACCAAATGCTACCTACTGTACAACTTGCAGGAAAAATAGCCAAGGGGATTTTTTTTTTAAAAAATCAAGCATTTCCAGTTTGCATAGCATAGCTATCAAGATAAAGAAACAACACGATTTCTTCCAATGCACATGAACAGAATAATGACAGCAAAAGTACCGTACACTTTTTTGTTTTACTGGCTTTGGCTAATGCCCTTTCAAGTCCTCCATAGGATTCTTTTTTCAATGAGATAATTGCAAGTGTTGAAACACTGAGAACATGTAATCAATGGTACTCTTTTGACCCGAGTTTAGAAAAGCATAGAGGCAAAACTTTCGAGCACCAATTTATTTTTACCCAAAAAATCCTGGCACTCAGATTTGAACCTGGAATATTTTGTGATTTATGAATTGTCGGTGAATTCTATTAAATTCTACCAGTGTCTAACATGTGACCTTATTCCCGAAAATGTCTTTTTTGATTCACGTTACATTTTAGGTCCACACTTATAAACTCTTAGGATATAATGTAAGCATTATCTGAAATGTAAGTGGAACCTTTAAATAGAGCAAATTGGTTTGCAAGGAAAATTTTGTCAGGTGTTCGTTATATCTTAAATGTAAATTATGTGCTGCAAAAACTGACATGAGCAATGCATTTCTGTAGCTATTCTTTAACAAACATAAATTCACCCCAGCTGTTTGTAATGTCTGCTAAATAATATATGAAAAGAAACTCATCATGCCCACTAATGCAAAGAAAATGGGCTTGGATGATGTGTCTTCTGTTGTACGGTTACCTCATCCACTTTGTGACAGAATCTTCCATCTTTCATATATATGGTATTAGAATGCAACCTAAGTGGATGCGGACAGCTTGACATTGTATTACAAGTTTATCCTGTTTCAAAATTCTTGATAAATGATTTTTCCTTTTAGAAACTGTTTTTCTAGTTAAAATTCTTTTGTTCATTCCTGCAAACTCAGTACAGAAGCATGCTATCCATTGCTATATAAGATGGACTTTTAATATCTGTTGCGACAACGATTCACCTATTTTTGTTTTAACGTTAATGGTATATATCAGTCCTGTCCTGGATTGCTAACAGTGTAGGTGATTGATTGTCATAGGTAACAGCCAGGCAGAGTTAATACAAAGTCATCTTTCTGATGCTGAATCAGAGCTTTGTTTGAAGTTTAAGACAATCCAGAATTTATTTTCTCCCTCTTTTTAAGCAACAAAGAAAAAAGGTGTTTTCTAAATAAAATTTTGCAAAGGAGCTGCATTTTCCTTCCAGTTTAGTGCACTGTCTGTCCATGCTTCAAACAGAAGTATAATTTTTCTTTTAAAATGAATGATTGAAACTTAAGGACAAAATGCTACAGTGTTTTAACTATGAAAAAGTAATGTTTTCTACCAGCCCTAATAGGAAAAGAAAGAGTTCTGTATAAAAATCATGTTTTGGGGAGTGCATTTTCTTATTTTAAAAGAAATTGCAACTGACATTCTCTAAAGAGATGCAACATTCACTTTAGAAAATCTAATAAATGTATTTAGTTGCTTAAGGTTTGTAGATGTCATACAGCTTATACAGCAGTACTTGATTTAGAAGCTTGTTCATTTACCTGCAGTGCAATCTTTACAGAGATCAGTCCTGCAAACAGATTCAAGACAGAGCTATCTGTGGAGTAACCCAGGATTGAAACCTAATGATGCATTCAAGCATTCAATGGATATAATTATGTCTGTGATAGTCACATTGCATTTCAGATGAGACATATTTGGATTTTGTATACACCTAGCCTCTAGTCTGACTATGTTTAAAAAAGACTGAAAAAGTTAGCTATTCTGCTAGGTTTTGGATTAGATTATGTGTGCAGGGGGTAGGGTGGGGGAATGTCCTGTATATGTCTTGCATTGATTTGGATAATTTTCATCTTCAAGACTTCTGTGGTAATATTTTACTTGTATTGCTTTAGATCTTATTGCACGCCATCCAGAATCATTATAGAGTTGGATGAGCTTATAAATTTAATAATATGCGTCGGTATTCTTAAGCATCTCTCCAGGATGGGAGTACATCCTGAAATGAAAATAATTGCTGTCATTTTTGTTGTTTTTCAAAATTATGTTATTCTGAATCTGCTAACAAAAATAAAAGGTCATCTTTCCAGAAAGAAATAAAATATTATAAAATATTAAGATTATTTTAAGATTACGATTAAGAAGATTAAGAAAAATCAAGTTGCATAGGTCTTGAGAAAGGTAACTCCTGGTATCAGTCAGTTCTTCAGTGAAAAATGAAAAATGCTTTTACTACGGAATATAATTTTTACTGCTGAAATAGCATATTTTAGCTAACTTGTGAATGAAGAACTGTGGACGTTTAAGTGTTCAATTGTTTTTGCTTTCAAATTTAAAAAAAAAGAATGAAAGGATTCCATTCAAAAATTCATGAAGTTTAGATCACTAAACGGTGTATACACACACATGTATGTATATATGTGTGTGTGTATATGTGTATCTATATAGATATGTATATAGATATGTGTGTGTGTGTGTATATATACATACATACATACATACACATACATACATACATACATACAGTATATACCATGTTTCCCCAAAAATAAGACCCTGTCTTATATTTTTTTGAGCCATGTACTCAAAAGCCCGATTGGGCTTATTATCAGGAATGTCTTATTTTGGGGGAAACAGGGTATGTGTATATACTGTATATCTATCTATCTATCTATCTATCTATCTATCTATCTATCTATCTATCTATCTATCTATCTATCTATATTTGCACTGAGGTGGATGCTGTGTGGGTGGGGGAGCCAGAGGTGACTCTTTTGTCATAGATCAATTTGTATTTGGTTAAGGAGCTTCAGTTGATTTCCTTCCCTTCCCCATCCCCACCTTTCAGACATGCAGGCTCATCACAAGAACCCATTCATGGCACCTTCTAGATCTGGTGAAATTCCAGAATTCATTTCAGAGTCAGTTTGCTGTGTTACCAAACCTTTCAGTGGAACCTTGTTAGTGGGCTGGAATGTCCAACTTTCTCGGGCCATAAAAAATTGTTTCCCAAGTGGTCTCTGGCTGCTTTTCAAGCATGTAGGATTCTTTGGTTTACTAAAAAATGTTGGCCTATGAAGCAAACAAATGTCTGGAATCCGGGTGGTAGAAATTTAAAAGTGAAAATGACCAAACAGAAAGAACCCTTGAATATTTTTACCATGGCTTTGAGAATAGGGGGGAAAAAAGTTGAGTGATACAGAAGCTAATGCATCTTGCTAAGGTTAAGGGAGGCCTTCTCATGCCCTTGGCTGCAAACTGCGATGGCTTTGCAAATATTTTTTCAGGCAGATTGAAGACACAGATTCTGATGAAAATAGGATAATACCAGCACATCAATTTTTTTTGAATTTTGTTGGATTAATTTTTGTTGGATCCATTTGTTTCCCTTGTTAATTTGGGTAGACCGGACAATTTCAAGCTACTATTAATCCACTGTCCTTTGCTTCCTCTTGGCTAGTTCTGTCTGGGAAGGGTCCATTAAAGGAAATGTTTGATACTGTTGTTAATGCCTTTCTTTCTCCACAGCTGATGCCATCTTTTTTTAAATAATGTGCCCCCTGTTCAAAAATCTATTTTAAATTCTTGTGTTTTAACTGTTACAATGCAGTTTCTACCATTCTAATACAATAGAATAACAGAGTTGAAAGGGACCTTGGAGGTCTTCTAGTCCAACCTCCTGCTTAGGCAGAAAACCCTACACCACTTCAGACCAATGGTTATCCAACATCTTAAAAACTTCCAGTGTTGGAGCATTCACAACTTCTGGATGCAAGTTTATGATCAATTGTTCTGTCAGGAAATTTGACCTTAGTTCTAAGTTGCTTCTCTCCTTGTTTAGTTTCCACCCATTGCTTCTTGTCCTGCCCTCAGGTGCTTTGAAGAATACCTTGAGCTCCCTCTTCTTTGTGGCAGCCCCTGAGATATTGGAACACTGCTATCATGTCTCCCCTGATCCTTCTTTTCATTAAACTAGACATACCCAGTTCCTGCAACCGTTCTTCATATGTTTTAGCCTCCAGTCTCCTAATCATCTTTGTTGCCCTTCTCTGCACTCTTTCTAAAGTCTCAACATCTTTTTTACATCACAGCAACCAAAACTGAATGGTTCTTAGTGATATTGATTGAATGGATAATAGCTGAGCAGCTCCAAGCACTTCTGGATAATGATTTCAGTATAGCTTTAGATTAGAACATAGCACTGAGATGGCTTTGGTCTTCCTGACAATCTGCTGAAGAGATTCAACAGGGTTATTTTTGCTTTCCTTGTGCTCCCATACCTCTCAGCAGCTTTTGATGGTAGCCTCGCCTCCTTGACCACGTGAGAAAATTGGGGGTTGGAATCATGGGTTCATCATTGTTCTGTTCCTACCTTGATGGCAACCTCCATTTGGTAAGAGTGAAGCTCTATTGTGCCATGAAAAGTCAAAAGGGACTTCCGGTTAGCGAGCCGTGGCGATATGGCGTGAGGGTGATCGCTGCTCTTCAACACCGCTAGTCACCGCGTTTTGGGGATCCCCTTCGGGGCACGAAGCCTGGAGGACTTCGTGGACAAGAGAGGGAATCTGACGAGCGAGAAAGCGAAGTGCAAGCGCTTATCGCAAGTTCAGATGCCTCTGTCAAACCAGCGCGTCTGTCCAATCTTTTTTTTTCCTCCCAGAATAACTGTTAGAATAAGTATTGATGGATGAAGGTTGAAGGGCATTTTGGTTACAGTCCATTTGGGCATTAAAAAAAAACCCTTTACTGCTCTTCCTTCTGTCTCTCAAGGTCATTCCCACCTATCATTACAGGTTCTGCCTCATCAGCTGTAGCTGCTAGAGGAGATGCACTGATCTGGATTCTATCCCTGCTCAGGAGTTCCCTTACACACTTACCAACAATGTGATAGTTTTCTTCCTCAGAGTTCCACACAACTCGGCTGCACCAGTATTGAGCAATAGCCTGGACTACATCCCAGCCACCTTCCTGTTGAAAGAGCTTCGAGTCCTAGAAGCGCATCAGGAGAGATTCCATTGACCCTGGAGCGCCCCATCTGACTCAGACAGGCTAACCAGGTTTGCTGGCAAAAACAGGATCAGGACAGGAGGCAACAGTGGCTACTCCAAACCCAACCCCAGCTACCTGAGTGATGCAGAAATATTGCTCGAATGCCAGCATCACATCTCCATTGATGTGGATCTCCTCGTCTCCATAAATTTTCTCAAGGCAGACCTCTCGGCCCGTTGCTGCACTCTCCCAGGGAAACTTTGCACCCTGCCAAAACGAAAGCCAAAATAAAATAAAGTATCTTGACAAGGTCAAGGCATATTAAGTAGTAAAGTATTTCCTTTCTTTGAAGGCTTTCAAATCCAGAGCATCCTTGTTCAGGAATGGGCAGCTTTTTCCTGCATGACAGAAGAGCCTGCTAGGGAATGGCCACTGGCCTCGTTTGCTCAATCCAGTTTCTGTCCTCAGTGAGGGAAGGCAACTTTTCAATGTCATTCTGTGCCTTGTTCAGTTGACAAAGAATAGTTCTTGCTGTTGTTCAATGGTGGTTCCCCACAAAACTCTCCACTTAGGCCAAATGGGGTAAAACTCATGGGGGAGGGGTTGAATTCAGCACCTTCAGTATTCAGGCACATGTTCAAAGGAAAGAAGAGAACACAATCTAATTGGGTGATCATGGGCCAGTTGTTTATTCTCAGCTCTAGAAAGAAGGCAATAGCAAGCCACTTCCAAAGTCTTGCCAAAAAAACTGCAGAGATGAGCTAGTGAGAATTGAACTGCTGGCAGTCAGCAGAATTAGCGTGCAATATTGCATTCTAACCACTGTGCCACTAGGGCTCTAACAATTTATCTAGCTTAATTTCAAATTATATATTCATGTGGTATTACTGGTGGTTGGTCTAAATTACTTTATTTAATAAATTCTAGATAATGCTAGAAACTCACCCTGAATTTTCCATTGTGCTACTTCAGAAATTCTTCCATAAATTATTTTCAAATTAGCCTGTTGAAATTTGGAGCACCTGGCCTGTTCTAATTTATGCTTTCTGAAGAACAGAGAAGAGATCCCTGACTTGTCTTCAAAGCAAGGTCCGAATCCGGAAAATCTAACTCCTGAGCCATCTAACTTCTGAGAAAGAGTTAAAATCTCAACTTAGACACCACTCCCTGCCCTTCTACTTCCAGTCTTCCCCACTTCAGATTGCAAGAGCTGCTTCTGAATATCAACAAGGCTTTCATAACTGTTTAGAGCCACTCTTCTTTCAAAGGAGTTTCAGCTGCTGTGTCAGGATTTTACTTTCGTTTTTTGAAAACTTGCTGAAATGGTAAAATTAAAAACAGTTCAAGCCAAGGGGAACCTCTGTGTGGATCCCTGCCATGACTAAAGGAAATAATGAAGGAAACTGGTTCCATGCCTTCTGTGGAAAGAGATGCTCAAGTATTTCCTCTTGCCTTTGTAAGTGGCTTCTACCTTGTAGCCTTGTTCCCGTGCATTGTGTACAGCTCCCTCTAGTGTTTGGATCCTGTATTTTAAGATAGCACAAGCCGCTTCTGGATAGAAAAGCAGGATGTTCGGGTAGATCCAGGTATCCTAGGTTTAACAACAAAAAAGGACAACATATATAAATATTGCCATCAAATGCAAAACATCTGCAAATTAAGAGTAAAGCCAGCAGTTATTCCTTTCCCATAAGGGCTCCCAGCTTCAGATGAGGGTGAGATGGAGAGCGGGAGACAAGCTTCTTCAACCCCACACTCAAAACAAAATCTGGGCCCTAGGAATTATGTCACTTCAGTTTAAAAACTAAACTAGAGAATCACATGATGAATATTCTTCTCTGGGGCAGGAGGCTGGTGGAAAGTTGGTATCAAATCCTCCTCAGGAGACTGTGGAAGAAAAAATGATGGGCCCAGAATCTTTTTTTTTTGCTTTGATTTATATGCCGCCCTTCTCCAGAGACTCAGGGTGGCTTACAAAGCGTTAAGCAATAGCCTTCATACTTCTGTATATTTATACAAAGTCAGCTTATTGCCCCCACAAACCAGGTCCTCATT
>JANHZT010001794.1:61529-71922 GCA_032468215.1 Stegonotus admiraltiensis | reverse complement strand
TGAAACTTTCCTGTAACTTTCACTTCCACGCCCCTTCTCTTCAATCGCCATTTTAATGCAAATTAGTCAATTGTTTCATGGCTGATCAGATACTTGAATCTAGGTCTCCTAGGTCTAATCTACATCACTGACTCTTAAAATCCTTGAAGTCTGAATGGTATGAACTGTATATGCCAGCTGAACATTAGAGGTGGTATTCAGCAGGTTCTGACCAGTTCTGGAGAACCGGTAGCGGAAATTTTGAGTAGTTCGGGGAACCTGTAAATACCACCTCTGACTGGCCCTGCCCCCATCTATTCTCTGCCTCCCAAGTCCCAGCTGATCGGGAGGAAATTGGGATTTTGCAGTAATCTTCCCCTGGAGTAGGCTGAGAATGGAGATTTTGCAGTATCCTTCCCCTGCCACACCCACCAAGCCATGCCCACCAAGCCATGTCATGCCCACTAAGCCATGCCCACAGAACCGGTAGTAAAAAAATTTGAATCCCACCAATGGGTACTATGTCTCAATCTCACCTGAAAAAAGGGTAACTTCTGTTAGGGTGAGTAGCTGAGGATGCTTTAATTAAATATTTAGTGTGCTTTATGTGCAACTGAACCAGTTCAGTGATATCATATCGTCACCGCTACAGGCTTGGTGGAACCAGGCCGAACCGGGAGGAACCCACCACTGCAAACAAGCGTAATACAAGTTGTAAACCTATTTATAAAATTAAATTTATCCAGAAGTAAATTAAAGTCTTATCTAGGACTTAAAGTCCTAGTTAAGTTTTTTGAGTCAGGAAACGTATTAGAAATAATTTACTATTTTTCTATAATATCTGTTCTCCTGTTCATTATTGGTAAAAAAAACCAACTGATTTTGCAACATACAATTCCTGATTAGAGAAAGTAACATTGTGAAAAATTCAGTTACTAAACAAAATTAGAACTACTTATGATGTTTTGTTTCATTAAGACACTTAAAACAGAGCGTTTGAAGGAGATAAATACCCAGATTAAGCCAGTTTTGAAATTTAAATTTAAAAGGAGCAAAAATAATTTAATTCAGGATAAATTTAATTTTATAAATAGGCTTACAACTTGTATTACGCTTGTTTGGCACACAAAATAAGTATTCTCCACTTCCAAATATATCTTTGTATTATTTTTTAGAGACAGTTCTTGCTCATGCCAGCAAGAACACACTAATTTTCACCGAATATAAAGTTAGCAATATTCTACTTTTTGCAAAATATTAGAGTAAACTATAAAGAAGAATATTATTGCTAACTTTATACTGAGGAGTAATTATTTATCTGCCTGCCTAAAACATATGTTACTTCAAATATTTTTGTAAGCTTAAAGATAGGATATAAATGAAATAATAAAAGAATTAAAATAATTGAATAAATAATGCAAATTATCATTACTTTCCACAATTTTTTCAAAATATCAAAACATATTGAACCATATATTCTTCTCAACAAACTACTTCCAAAAGCAGACAACCTGCTGTGGATAAATCTACAAAAGAGGACTGCAAGTCCTTTTTATTGGAAGTAATTAAAATGCGTTAAGAGTTTCCACATGGTCACAATAGGCTCATTCCATGCAGCACCGATTGTCTTTTAAACTGAAGATGTGAGGAATTGAATAGAGAACCTTTTGAATCCCATGAGTTGTTTTTACAAGAAATTTCCCCAACGTGACATCATTGAGAATCATTAATACCAACAGCATCATTCCCAATCAGTATGTTTTGCTCCATCTTTGTGTCAGGTTTAACAGTTGCTGCTAATGTCCAACAAAAGGAAGCTAACTTTTTAAATAACAATCACCAGAACTTTAACTTTTTCTCATACTGATTTCCCCCTCCCAATGAAAGCTTCATCCCCTTGGAGGAGTAACACGATGCTTCTGTGCTCAGATAAGAAGAGCGCCTTCCTCCCGTTGCTAAGCAACCGTCTCCTCTTTCTCACCAGAGGACCTACAGCCGCACTACTCTCACCCTGCAGTCAGCAGTGGACTTCTATTGGGCTTCGGGCTCTGACGTCACGCACTCCTTTACCGGCCTGGGCCTCAGAGAAGCGCCCATTGGCCAGCCGTTCTCTGGCCACGCGGCGTCACTTTCTCACACCACCCCCGCCCTTTTTTTTTTCATTTCGCTTCGCTCATTGGCGGCAAAAGATAAGAGGGCGAGGCTTCGGAGCACCGGCTTCTGACAGGGCAGACGGAGCTGCCACTCACCGGTTTCGAGTAGCAGCCGAGGCGGCGGGGCTGGTTTAAAGGCGCATCTCCAGAACTATTGCCTTCCAGAGCTACCGATTCGGCGATTGAGGTTTGAAGGCGAGCCATTGCTGCACACAGGTGGGTTGAACCTGGAGGGAGCGGAGGCATTATTATTATTATTATTATTTTATTATTGTGGTTGTGATTATTAAGTGTGCTACTTGTATGGTCCCAACAAAGCAAAGCAGTCATCTCCACTTCTATAAATTCTCAATGGGATTCACTTTCAGCAAACCTTGAATGCATAGAATGAAAAGGAAAAGAAGAGTTGAATGGATAGGGAGGGGATTGCCCTTTGAGAGAGGATTCTTCCGAGATTATTTATGGAGTTATATAAAATTAGGTGGGAATCCTCTTCTAAACCTTTGGCTTGTTTGCTTGGTTAAGATTGGCGTTTTTTTCTTTTGGTTCTTGCTTTCTTTGGTTTTCTTGAAGGACAATGTAAAAAATGTGTGAGTGCGTGAATTTATTCTAAAAAGACCACCAGAGATCCTAGATATGATGAATCCCAGATATGGGAAGGGGATTCACTATTTACAAGGCTAGTTTGAGATTAAGGGGAGCTTTTTTTTTTTTTGCAGTAGGTCTCTGGTGCATGCTCACCTTCCCTGCTTCCTCCTGGGAATCCTGTCTCTATGATAGTGAGTCCGCTGAAGAACCCAAGGATAACCCGCAGAGGGATATAGAGCAAGTGGTGGGTGTGAAGAGTCAGTCGTAATCTGAGCTTTTAATAATTATGCTCTTAATACATTTTTATTTGGTATTTATTTGGAGATGGTGGAGTGGAACATGTTTCCAGAGTGTGAGATGATTTGCTCAGCCACTTGCCTTGCACCCTGGCAGGGGTTAGGTTTTACTGCAAAACTCCAGTCATTCACCCCATTCAAGGGCGTGGGTTGTCTGAGAGAGCTGCCTGCATCTCTTGTTTAAAATCTTCTTTTAGGCAGCATAGCAACAAGAAAATTGGCTTGTCTTAAGTGGGCAGAGGCAGCAATTGAAACAGCTTACTTATGACTGTTGCCTTAGATCTATTCTTTCCCACAGAGATTGAGGGAAGGCAAGTAGGTCATGGGAGTGGGCATTCTTTTGTCACTGACTTGTCTGCCTTCTCTCTGGGTGCCCTGCCCAAACAAAATCCAGAAGCGATTGTTTCACTCCTTGAAAATATTAGCCACTTGCCCAGTTGTGCAAATAAATAAATTGTGCTTCCCCCTTCCTTCTCATGAATATTCTCTCAAATAACCAATGAAGAAGATGACAATTAGGACAGACTTTTCAACCTCAGAAACTTTTAAGAGGTGTAGACCAGCTCCCAGAATTCCCCAGCCAGTAAAGGAATTGCACTCCTTCAAATTCAAAATCCATGATTCCCCCCCCCTTGACAATGTCAAAAGGGGAAAAAAGAGGTGTCTTAGCTGAATGCATTAAAGTTGTTCAAGATACAACAATTAACATTAAAAAAAAATTCAGAATATTAACAGAAAAGAATTCTTACAAATCGTATTGGATTGAAACAAGTATAAAGATAATTTGGCTGTTTAAATATAATACTGGAGTCAGGTCAGAGGTTGTCTTAAAACAGCCAAAGTATTAAAAATTGGCAGTTTAAATAAAAAGAATTAAGACTTTCTAATTTGAAACAATCAATCTGGATTCATAGTATGAAGAAACTTAGATATGATCCTTGCTTGATTCATTTTTATCATACGTTATATTATCCACTCGTAGAGTATTTTTAGTTTGGTGACCGAACTTTCACCGATTGGGTTCATATAATACATTAAACCTTATATGCTCATATGGTTCTTAATACATTATGTGAACCCAGCACAAACCTGTATAATTGGATTGTCATTTGGAACAGCTGTCTTAGTTGAAGGGTAAAATTATGGACAGATGGTTAGATGAGGAGGATGAAGATTAGCTCCCCATTATATCCGTGAAACTAGTGAATGTTCTGTATTTTTTATCCAACATATAATAGTCAAACTACCAAACTTTAGGATGCCTCTGACTAAAATAGTCCTCACCAGTTCTACTTAGGGAATTTAGCCTTTCACCGGAATACAACTTGTAATTTTCTTGGCAGCTTTATAGAAACAGTCTGAGGTTGCCTTCTACCAGGAGATTGGTTTTTTTCTTCACAGTGGGGGATACAGATGGGGATACAATTCAATGCATTTTTCTCAGATGGATTAAGTGTTTCAGAAGGCTACTAGGCATCTGTGATTTCTTTTATCTAAAGTAGGAGGAAGGGGTGCTGGGTGGCCAAGCGTGTTATTGGTTCCAGAGTGAATGTACAACTTTTCCTTAATTTCAAAGAAGCTGAACAGAACATTATATTGGGGATTGGAATGGTAATTAGCCATTAAATTAACCACATTTCCTCACTGCTTAATGAAATATATCAAAATCAAGACTTAATCCCCATAGGATGAAAATGGAAGCTGGATACTTTTATTATGATGACTTTGGTAGATATGTCTGCTAGTTCTAGGGATATCCATCCCCATCTACAGATCTGATATCATTTCGGGCATAATTTTGTTCATCTCTTTGCAAAGATTACACTAGCAAAAAAAGAACTGTCTTATGTGAACCAGCAGTACTGAGATCAGTGAGGCACATTAACTGGACATCTGGTACTTTTTAAGAAATTCAAAACTGTATTAGCTGTTGGGATTTACTTGTAAATAAATCTGCTACAGTTGCACTGTTGCAATTTATCTCCTTGATTTTGGCAGAGCTTAGTAACAGTAACTCCGTGTCCAAAATTGTCCCAAGATCTCACTAATACGGTCCACTGTTTAAATTTCTATAAATTTTAGGGTGGTTGAATTTTAAGGTGTGTCCCTTTCTGGCTAATGTTTTTGGAAAAATTTACATTTCACCAAGCAGAATGACATCATAAGTTGTTCAGTCTCTATTAAAAATAAATGGGTTCTTTCTAGTTACACCTAAGTTCTTCTAAATTGCATTGATGTCACTGAGAGATCTGTGCATACAGTATGTTTAAGTCCTTCCAATTGAAAACAGACTTAGAAGAAAGTAGCTTCAATGTGTGCTTTTTTTTCTCTAGCACACTGATCCTGGCTTGCTTCTTAGTCAAATAGTTAAATGAACAATGTAAAGATCCTATGATCTATTCATTTAGCAAATTTTCTATTCCCTTCCCCTGCTCTATTTGTTCCCTATAATATGCAATTTATTTTTTTTAGAAAAGCACAAAGGGAATAATTTTAAACATAGGAAAATCCACAATCCACAACAAGGCAATAATTTGATTCAAGGTCGTAAAAAAGTGTGCAGGCTCTTAAGAAGCAGCCTTTATTGGCCAAAATTGTAAATATGGTCATTATAAAAGGCTTTCTGATGGGAGGGAGAAAATTTGCATTCATCGTTCAGTATTTTTAAAATTGTTTTGGTTTGAAAGAGAAACATTAGTTTGTCAATTATTTAGGAACTTTCCCAGAGGGGATAATTGTAAGAATGTATGAAAAGAAGAAAAAATAGAATTTTGTGGGCTCCTAAACGATTTATAAATTGTGATGTAAGACTTTGCTACCTCATAGTGTATTGCATCAGCCCCCCACAAAGCTGTATTTTTGTGAATGACATCTTGAGTTTCTTACATAATGAATGATTTTAGCCAAATGTCATACATACTTGCATACCTGACAGTTTGGAGAAAAAGCTTTTTTCCCCTCAAAACTTATTACTCTTTTAATTTGACTGACTTGATTCATGCCTCATTCTGTTATTTGACTTCGTTAGTTGAGGTATGTCATGTTTTATAAAAAGTTGAACTTAGCTTCCACAAACCATGGTTAAAGGAGCAAAGTCGAAAAGCAGGTTGAATTCTACTTTCCTTTTTCTGAAAAGGAAAGGAGATGCCACATAGATTTAATTATCCAGTATATCTTAAGAGAGAAATGTTAAAAAAATAGGTCCTCTTGGGTAGACTTGAAACAGCGACACCTTGTGGTCTTGTATAGTGATAAAAATAGAGCTAAAGTTAGTTAATTCTTATTAATAATATTAAGTATGAATTAAGTCATGGCTTACTGGTAATTCAGAATGAGAGTGCTATAATTATTGTAAAGCATGAATGAGTGAAAGAAATATATATACCTGGAGATCCCCAAATCTGGCTTCTTTACAGTTTACTTCCTGGGCTTACCATATGAATAGACAGCTGACTATGTTGTGCGTATCAGTTCCAAACGGATGAATATCTAATTTTGTACTTTCAGACATACACAAAATTAGATTTGGTTTTGTAACCACAACCTTCTACAGTTTTAACACATTATTTTGTTATTGGCAACTGACCTGATATCTACTGCACTACTGCATTTGTGGGGCTTGCAAAAAAATAATAAAAAATAAAAATCTAGAGCATGACAATGAGGGGACAAGATCAAATTTGTCTGGGCTTCCCCCCATGGCTGATACATACATAAACTGGACGACCTAATGTTTCACCCGGGCCTTTGGTGAGTGTGACAGAAGCCCCCTGCTCGTCTTTTTGTCCCACTGGTTTGTTATCTCTGCCATCTTTGTTCTTTTTGTTGATTTTGTGCTGTTTCCCTGTTTTAATGTTTTTAACAATTTGTAAGCCACCCAAAGTTGTAGAGAGTTAGAAAGCCTATACATTTCATAGGTAAAAGGTAAAGGTTCCCCTTGAACATATGCGCTAGTTGTTCCCGACTCTAGGGGGCGGTGCTCATCTCCGTTTCTAAGCCAAGAAGCCAGCGCTGTCCGAAGACGTCTCCGTGGTCATGTGGCCAGGATGACTAAGTGCCAAAGGCGCACGGAACGCTGTTACCTTCCCACCAAAGGCGGTCCCTATTTTTCTACTTGCATTTTTTACGGGCTTTCGAACTGCTAGGTTGGCGGAAGCTGGGACAAGTTAATGGGAGCTCACCCCATTATGCGGCACTAGGGATTCGAGCCGCTGAACTGCCGACCTTTTCGATAAGACAAGCTCAGCATCTTAGCCACTGAGCCACCGTTTCCCTTACATTTCATAAATTGTTCTTATTCAAAGAAGATTATAATTATCACTATTGGGATAATGGATGTGCAAAATAGTGAAGAAGTAATTTTAGAGCAGATTAATACTTTTAACAAGCAAAATGGGCTCCAAAAGCAGATTGGAAGTTTCTCATTCAAATGCAGACTTAAAAGATCGGGCTATGCTTCATTGGATCCGGAAAGAAAAGACTTTCTGCTAATCCAAGCCACTCTGTTCCACTCTCTATGTCTGACATTTTTACAAGTTGTGGTGAGTTATGGTTTGCTGACTTGTGACTTTATCAGCTATGAGAACTACCCTGTTTTGGTGAGAGCAGCAGGAGCTAGAAAACAATGTTTTTCCTTCACGGCTCCAACATTTTTAAACAGCCTTCCTCCAGAAGCTAGGTTTTCCTCTTCAGTGATTAAACACCAAAAGTATTATGTTTCATTTACTGCTGTTTATTTTGATTGGATGATATTTTTTTATGTTGTTGCCCTAAGCTGCTCTGAGTCTAATACAATTCAGCAGCATGCAAGTTCAATAAACAAATAAAGCAATGATAAATTAATACAGCATGCTAAGCCACAATTTGGTTTCTATGGTTTTGACTTAAGTTTAGAAATTCCCAAATATTTTCAGTTCACAGGGTCCTTAGCATCTCCCAAAGTGTATGCTTGGTGCCCCTGGGACAATTAGGACAGTTCTATTTATGAAATAATAAAATATCTAAAATATCTCACAGTTTGGGAACCGCTTAGCTTGTTTAGTCAATTCAGCCTGTGTAGAATTGCTACATGTATACCTTTTATTTTTATTTTTAGATGGAGTTCAATGGTGTCCAGCCACGGCAAGTTTAAAACTTGTAGACTTCAACCCCCAGAATTCTCCAGCCAGTGTGGCTGGGGAATTCTTGGAATTAAAGTCCACAGGTTTTAAACTTTCCAAGGTTGGATATCCCTGATGGAGTTCTAAGTAATTAAGAGATTAAATTCAGACTGCATAGGGGAGCAATAAAATTATCTTGTAAAGTCAGATTCCACTCTCAAGAATTTTATGAACACATGCTTTTAGGGGTTTTGCAACAGTACAGAAGTGGTTTGCAATATTTCCTTCCAGGATTTTTTTTTCTTCCCTGTCTAGTCTACAGCCTTGGGCCTCCTGGCCTCCTGTCCAGATTCTAACAAATCATCATGCTTCGTTTTTTTGTCATCAAGCAAATTCAGCTAGATACTGATACTTAAGGAGGAGAATTCCACCTCTAGAGCCTCTGCTCTGATTAAAGTTCAAGTCCACGCAAACACCCAAAGGGAAATTTAACTGTATTTTCCATGTTGCGTAAAACATTTAACAATGTGGCCTTCGCTTGACTATAGAAAAGGGACAGGTTTTAATGCTGCAGAATGAAAAGACAGCAAGTGACAAGATTAACGTGTCCTATGTTTCCTGAGCAACAAAAGCCAGAAAATTTACATAAATCTATAATAACTGAAAAAGCAAATCTGTGTGAATCGTATTTTCCACCTTCTTTTCACAATACAATGTACTTTGAAAATAGAACTAGTGCAATATTGCCATCTAGTTTTGACATCTAGTTTTAAGCTAAATTAACACGTCACATTAAAGGTAAGCCATGATATGATTGTCTTTTGCTTATCATAGGGAAGAAGGGGAATCTTTGGGGGGAAAGTTATGCTTTGATTCAGTGGTTGACCACTCCTGGTTTATGATTTGCTATTAGAAGGTGGCAGCACCTGGATGACTGACTGAGCTTGGAAACTCAACAGCATCAGGTTTTGTTAATACACTATTTGGATAGGAGACTACAAAGTGATCTTGGGGCTAGGATATACTTGGCCTATCAGAGAAATACCACTGCCCTAGAAAACTGCCTAGATGTGTCTTTGCTGATTTGAAGGTAGCATTTGCTTCACTATTGACGAGACTAGGGGCTAAATTAGAATCGTCTATAGCAGGGGTCTCCAATCCCTGGGCCACAGACCGGTAGTAGGCCATGGTCTGTTAGGAACCCGGTCGCACAACTGGAGGTGAGCGGCAGGCAAGCGAAACCATCCCCCCCCCTCCATGGAAAAATTGTCTTCCACAAAGGTGGTCCCAGGTGCCAAAAAGGGGACTACTGGTCTTCAGTAGGCAATAAATTACCATGTTTCCCCAAAAATAACATGTCTGGATAATAAGCCCAATTGGGCTTTTCAGCGCATGTGATAATATAAGCCACCCCTGCAAAATAAACCCACCCCCACCAACTACTTACATGTGCAGCCAGTCCCGCCATTTCCTCTGGTTGCTTGCCGTGCAACCAAAATGAGTTGAGGTGAGGCCGGAGCGGGAGGTAAGGAGGGGGACATGTTCTCCCCTCCCTGTTCTTCGCGCCGGCCGAGCGGCCCAACACGTCCCACCTCACCCCAATGGCAACAGCAGCCTGGCTGCCTCACTTCCCTGCTGTCTCTTTATCGAGAGGGGTGGCAGGTGGGGCAGGGGAGAAGCAAGACGCGTGGAGTGAGACGTGGCTCCCCTTGCCGTCTCTTTCCCCCCCCTCACCTGGCGTCACAGGGCTCTTGCCCCTTGCTTAGCCACCTGCTCCCTTTAGGGATGCAATTTGGGGATGGCAGGTGGGGCAGGTGAGAAGCAGGACACAGGTCTTACCTTTCAAGCTCCGTCGCTTTCCTCACCATTGTGTCCAGGGAAACATGCTGTAAAAGAAAACCTTATTGCGAGTTCGAGAAGTTTTGACTGAATTAGTGATAAGGTTTTCTTTTACATCATGCTTCCCTGGATACAACGGTGAGGAAAGCGACAGAGCTTAAGACGTGTGTCTCGTGGCCCAACATGTCCCAATGGCAACAGCAGCCTAGCTGTCTCACTTCCCTGCCGTCTCTTTATCAAGAGGGGTGGCAGGTGGGGTGGGAGAGAAGCAAGACGCGTGGAGTGAGACTTGGCTCCCCTGGCTGTCTCTTCTCCCCCCCCCTTGCCAGGCATTGCAGGCTCCTGCCCCTTGCTTAGCCACCTGCCCCCTTTAGGGATGCTATTTGGGGGTGGCAGGTGGGGTGGGCAAGAAGCAGGACGCAGGTCTTACCTTTCAAGC
>JANHZT010001794.1:44599-58555 GCA_032468215.1 Stegonotus admiraltiensis | reverse complement strand
GCAGTAGGCATGAGCTTAAATGGACTCCAGAGGATGGTAGAGGACAGGAAGGCCTGGAGGAAAGTTGTCCATGGGGTTAAGATGGGTCGGACACAACTAACAACAGCGACTGGCTGGAGAATTCTGACAGTTGAAATCCAAATGTCTTAAAATTGACAAGATTGAGAACACTGTAATAGACTAGAATTAGAAAGTGGCTGACATATATAGCATCAGTTGAAGCAGAAGAATTCATTTCTATATGAAGTATTCTTTCTGTTTACTCATAGCTGTTTCTGGAATAGCTTAAAATTGTCTAACAAATAATATTTGTTCTTGACAATTACTGTGTTAAATATTGGGTTATTGATTTTTTTAAACTAAATTTCAGTATTATACATTGGTATAAAACTATGACCTTTTTTTTAGATACACCAATATGCCTGGATCCCTACCTGTGAATGCTGAAGCCTGTTGGCCAAAAGATGTGGGAATTGTAGCTTTGGAGATCTATTTCCCTTCCCAGTATGTTGACCAGGTAGAGTTAGAGAAATTTGATGGAGTGGATGCAGGCAAATACACCATTGGCTTGGGACAATCCAAGATGGGCTTCTGCTCTGACAGAGAGGATATCAATTCACTCTGCCTCACTGCAGTCCAGAAGCTGATGGAGCGGAACAGTCTGTCCTACGATTGCATTGGAAGGCTTGAAGTTGGAACGGAGACAATCATCGACAAATCCAAATCTGTAAAGACAGTCCTGATGCAGCTCTTTGAAGAATCTGGTAACACAGATGTGGAGGGCATTGACACAACAAATGCATGCTATGGAGGCACAGCTGCACTCTTCAATGCTATTAACTGGGTGGAATCTAGTTCCTGGGATGGTAAGTTTGATCATCTGGGGCAACCCAAATCCTTGAATAAATTGAAAAAAGAGTCAACAAAGATACAGTTTCCAAAACCCTCCATAAAAGTACCTTGGTACTTAACACCTATTCAAATCAAGATTTTCTCGATATGTCTTTCAATTATTGCCTCTTAGCCACAACTTGTTAGAAATGTTATAGAAATCCAGAGAGGTAATGCATTGCCAAATCCTCTGTTGTTGTTTACATTGCAGAAGACTGTTTAAAAAAGGTTTTAATTATTACAATATCACTGTGAATCTATGGGAGGAACTAATGATGAATGCTTTTCAGCTTCTAGCCAAGTATAACGTATCTAGTTGAAATAGTTGCTGATTACAACACCATATGAAGTAGGATGGTGCAATGTTGACATGCGGAGGTATCAGAAATTATCTGGGTGAGGATAGAGGATTGTATCCTGATATGTGAGGCATGAAAAACATTATAATCTCCAAAAAGATAACAATGCTAGACATTGTTCTATCTGTAAAATAGGATAAATTCTGATTGTCAAATCACACTTATTTGAGTAGCTTTTATAGTAGTTCTTGCTGCACTAGAAACGTTTTCAAGACAAAACTCTTGATACGTGTCATTGAGTGTAGCAACTAACAGGTTATAATGATATAGGTCAGCTTAAGTTGAAGTATAAGAATATTCTGTTAGATAATATCTTTATGATTTATCAGGCTTCCATAAGAAATCCAGCATCATCTTAAGCTATTACCCTATGAACATTTTCTGCTTATCCTACAAGTTCTATGGCAACTAATCTAGACATACCTTCCTCTGTGCTATTTCCTTGTTATTGACACAAATGCCACTTAGAAATGCTCATACTTGTCCTCATATACAAAATGCAAATTTCTATAACAGGATATGTGTCAACACAGAAATTCTTAATAGGATTTTAAATGCTAAATGTAGAAATGAATGGTTGCAGTTCATTAAAATAGTTGCAGGTTGAATAACTCTGGATAGGGTTGTTTCTGTTTGCATAAAGTTGTCACAATTCTCATTTCTCATAATCTTGATGCAGTCCATTCATAGCTTGTATTTGTATTTTTTCAGGGCGTTATGCACTTGTTGTTGCTGGAGACATAGCTGTATATGCCACTGGGAATGCCAGACCAACTGGAGGAGCTGGTGCTGTTGCTATGCTTGTGGGTCCAAATGCACCCCTCATTTTTGAACGAGGTTAGTGCTCTGTTACCACATATTCTAAAAGTAATACGGCTTTTGTTCATATTAATGGCCACGTTCACATGTCACACTTAGCCAACTCAGTTACAGTGCTACACTCTGGTTAGTTTATCTGGTTAGTTTAACTTTCAACATATGCAAATATGTGTACCTCAGTGTTGCATTGTGAGTCCTTGGTGCTCTCCAGGTTTGATGGTTTGCTTGCAGACATTTCATTACCCAACTCGGTAATGTCATGCCAGTGATGAGGTCACTGAGTTGGGCAATAAACCAAGCTCAGAGCACCAAGGACTCCATTGTTTAACTTTGATTGGAGTGTTTTGGCTAGCTTATCCTGATGCACAAGTCCAGGGCATTTGTTTGGGGTTCTTTCACATGACTGAGATAAAGTGCCTAAAGTCCTTGATCCAGCATTTATGGTAGCATATTCTAGCTTTTGTTAACCCAGTGGTAATCCTTATCCTGTCACATACAGGTCAGCAAAATGGTATTACGTAGGGCATACTAAGGATAGGGATTACTGGATTCATCAAGATTAATTTTTCTCCCCTCCCCCCAAGTATCAGCTTGCTCTTTCAGTGGGGTTCTACTGGAATGAAAGAATCGGCTTTTTGAGATATGGATAGACTGGCTGGTTTAGCCACCTAACAAAACCTGCCCAGACTTAGTACACATCTTTGTACATCACGAATCTATACAAATGAATTAGCTCAATGCTAAATACTGCACGTTTCATTTTCTCAGAGAAATGAAAAATTGAAAGTAGTTTCACACTTCTTCAGCACTTTCCATCTAACTCTAGTTCTGCATAGTGCATCTCGGAATTGGAAAAACAGCTTGTGAATAGATAACTATTTTGTATGTGAATTTTCCCCTGTAGGATTGCGTGGGACCCACATGCAGCATGCATATGACTTTTATAAACCTGATATGGTATCTGAGTATCCTGTGGTAGATGGCAAGCTATCCATACAATGCTACCTCAATGCACTGGATCGCTGTTACAATGTCTATCGCAAGAAAATCTGTGCCCAGTGGCAGAAAGGTACGTAGTTGTAGACTCCCCTTTCTTCTCTTTGGGATGTTATTCTTTTCTTTAACATTTTGAAAGCTAGTACAGACTTAAAACATTTCCCATTCACACTTGAAAATGGCACACAAATCTTTTACTGGTTTAGGTACACAGAAGGTCTCGAAACTAAATGTTTACTGCAAGGACATTGTAGCGCATTATTAATACCATTTTGACTCAGGAAGGGCTTTGTTTGGAGTAATAATAGTTTTTGAGAGGTGTGTTTTAATAATGCACAAGACCTATAAGTTTTTAAGAGAAAACCCACCTGATAATTTTTAGAAAGTGGAGAAATAGTGGATGGGGAAAAATAGGTATTTGAAAAGGAGGAATACTATTCCACTCATGAAATAATAAAAATGTAAGATGCCGGTATTGTAAGTAAATGAACTGTGCTAAATTGAAAGAACAGGTAAAGAAGGTATGGGTATGCAAGAGTAAGGAAAAACTAGAGCACATCAATAAATAAATACTTAGCACTATGTGTATTGAGGCTTTAATCAAACGGGGGTGGTTTGTGTTTAGTTGCTACTCAAGAGATGGTGTCAAATTTTGTCAAATGATAAGTGGAAGATATGTAAATTGTAAATACTGTTTTCAGGAGTCTTAATCTTAGAATAACTAATATATTTACATTCCAGTACCATGTTTGCTTAAATGGAAATAAACTGATTTTCAACGGCATATGTGGGATTCGCAATTTTAGAGAGATCATTTCTAGAATGCCATTGTTTTTATTGTTTTTCTTTTTAATTTTTTCAGAGGGAATTGATAAGGACTTCACCCTGAATGATTTTGGCTTCATAATCTTCCATTCTCCGTATTGCAAACTGGTTCAGAAATCTGTAGCCCGCCTGCTGTTGAATGACTTTCTTAATGAGCCAGCGCTCTCGAAAGAAAACGACATTTACAATGGCCTAGAAGCATTTAGGTAAACTATCCCAATACAAGTTACCTCAAAAGCAAGATTTGGCAAATATTTTAACACTGTACTTAATGGCAATATATAATTGAGGCCTAGAGAGTTATGTCACCCAAATATTTTATTCTTCGTTGGTTAAAGATAAATTGTACTAAGCCTTCTCACTGATGGCTGAAACAATGGGTTGTGTCCAACAGTGTTTACCTACGAAATGAAGAGCATGGGCTGAAAAGTTGATGTTTTATGGACTTGCGTGTAGATAAGGATGGGATATGGGATGAAGAGATATCTGTTTAACTTTATAGAAGGTGAAGAGTGATTATGTTTGTTTATGCTTGTCTTGTTAAAGGTTGGAAGTTACTTCCTTATCTATTTTTCTTTTTATTATATTTCCTTTCTTCTTTCATTCTTTTTTGTCCACTTTTTATTCTTTGCATTTTCTTTTCTTTACATTTAGCTTGTAGTAGTTTTTACTACTGTAAATAAAATGCTTAATAAAATGATATATAGGAAAGGGAAGAGCGTATGCCAGCGGAAAGGATTATCCCTCCTTTGTATGCCATCCTAACATGTGCCCGAGATCTGCTGTTGAGTGCCCAGTGATCAGCAGTGACACACTAGGGCCGTGATGGCGAACCTATGGCACGGGTGCCACAGGTGGCACACGGAACTGTATCAGTTGGCATGCGAGCGTTGATGTAGCTCAGCTCCAACGCACATGCGTGCACCGGCCAGCTGATTTTTGGGCCTTTCGGTCCTACCAGGTGGTGGGGAAGGCTGTTTTCGCCCTCCCCAGGCTCCTAGAAAGCCTCTGGAGCCTGGGGAGGGTGAAAAACGGGTCTACCGGGCCCACTGTACCGTCATGTGCTGAAGGGGGGGGGACATGCGCAAGAGTGGGGCACATTGAATTATGGGTATGGGCACACACATGGGCTACCTCACTGCGCTCCCCCCACTTTTGGCACTCAATGGCAAAAAGGTTAGCCATCACTGCACTAGGGGCATATAAAGAAAATGTAGAGAAGAAGAACGTGAGAGAAAGCTTCTTTGCACAAGTCAAGATGATAGCTGAATTGTAGTATAAAAGTAAATAGAGTTTTTCAGAAATATTTTCTTTCTAAAGAATTCAGTGGAATTTATAACCTAGTAAGTGAGTTTAGATTCTGAAGCCTTAGGACTGCTCCTCGTATATCAGCATAATCCAGTATATGTAAATCCTTTGCCAGTAGATAAGACATCTTCGAAATCATCACTAGTCTCAAATCACCCAGCAGGTTGAAAAAAAGGATTCTGTGTGTATTTATTCTACATATTTATCTTATTTTCAGGGATCTAAAACTGGAAGACACCTACTTTGACAGAGATGTGGAAAAGGCTTTTATGAAGGCTAGTTCTGAAATCTTCAGCCAAAAAACAAAGGCTTCTTTGCTTGTCTCCAATCAAAATGGAAATATGTATACCCCATCTGTTTATGGCTGCCTTGCTTCTCTGTTAGCCCAGTATGTATGATGGGAATATGGGAATATGTTTGAGATGCATTGCAATGATTTGACTGATTCAGATAGCGTATTCCTAAAGCCCAGGTTTAACTTGTCAAGAAACAGACAAATCCCCAAGATGTTAATGGTATTTTTATTGTAAGTTCCCCAAATATTTTTTCTAGAAACAGTATAGGAATTTCTGAAACTGAAAATCTTGGTAATTTACACAGCATTAATGTTCTGTTTCAAGAAGCCATACATTTCTTTTTTTAAAAAAAAGTTTTTTCTGATACATTTTGTGGGTAGAATTGTGAATACTTGAGGAGAAGCAGGAAAGAAGAAAAATGTAAAGAAAAATGCATGTACCTTTAAACAGCAAGGCTGCCTGTTTTCTTTTTATCAAGATGTAATATTTGCTTTTACATTAACATCCAGTGATGCTGTCCTATAAATGTGTGTAATATTGTACATGAAATAGAACAAAAGAGAATTAAGAATTGACGTAGCTTTTTCCCAAGAGCAATTAGGAAAATGAGAAAAAAGGGACAATGCTACTTAATAGGAAACATTAGCTGGAACAAACCAATTGGATCAGTGGTTCTCAATCTGTGGGTCGGGACCCCTTTGGGGGTCGAATGACCCTTTCACAGGGGTCACCTAAGACCATTGGAAAACACATATTTTCAGTAGTCTTAGGAATAATTTTATGGTTGGGGGTCACCACAACATGAGGAACTGTATTAAAGGGTCGCGGCATTAGGAAGGTTGAGAATCACTGAATTAGATTTTCTAGATATTTTCCTTCACCTTCTTTAAACTTTTTGCTAACTATTGGACTCCTATGAAATGCAGGTATTCTCTACAGCAACTGGCAGGACAAAGGATTGGAGTTTTCTCATACGGTTCTGGTTTTGCTGCTACCCTCTACTCTATCAAGGTTAGCCAAGATGCAACCCCAGGTGAGGAAAGCCACCAGGTGTTATGTGTGTGCATGCGCACACGTACAGATGCATGCACAATAAGATGTGGCCAATTTTGAATTCCTATTGGGTGTAAATACTAGTAGTAGTTTATAGTGCTTTGACTGTACAAGCATACAATTCAACATGTTTGGAATCTTGAGTTTAAATTTTTTAAAAGGGAGGCACGTGTGATAGTGTTGCTTCCTGAGGAACCTTTGAAAGCCAAAAGTTGCTGATCATAGATAGAGAAGTGAATTCAAGTTAGGAAAATGCCAATCCTTAGCAACTATTACTGGTTATATTTTGACTTCAAGTGTTGTGATTAAGTCATATTCTTGTCTAAGTCCACTACTTACCTCCAAGTCTTCTCTACGATAGTCTTTCCCTCCACTTTGTGTTATTCAGGTATCTTCAACTCACATCATTCTGAATATTCTAGGCAATCAACCATTCTGGAGGGCAATAGATTGGGAAGAAACTCCCGTGTATAATGAAAATCTCTTTTGTATAAAACATTAAAACTAAAGGAAGCTACTTCTGTGGTCTACTATAACTTTCTCTGAAGCAAATTGTTTAGAAGGTCTGGGCAGCGTTTCAGGTTAGATTCCAAAGAGATACGTTGGCTTGCACCAGAGTGTGAACGTAGCATTGTTTGTGGCTCTTTAAAACAACTATATTAATTCAGTTACTTTAAGGAGTTGCTGACAGATCTTGCATTTCTGGCCTCACATGCTCTGAAGTATATTTTGGATATAGACCTGTAACATTGACCAGCCCTATTCCATAGATTTAAAATTTATCAGAATTCAGCTGTGATGATGAGTCCTGTTTTAAATCCTGTACCTTTTATTTTATATACATGAGAGCATATGCACCAAGAAAATTCCTTGTGTGTCCAATCACACTTGGCCAATAAAAATTCTATTCTATTCTAATGTGTGATATAATTGTTTATGCTGGCATGAATGTCAGGAAACTTTAAAATGTGAGTTTCTGCTTTACTAGTTTGAGTTAATGCCATTAAAAAGGGCCACAAGAATCCCTTTCTTGGGTATCTATAGGACATAAAAGGGTTGTTTTACTAGCTTTATTCTTGCATGCCCAAGTCTGTAGTTGTTTGTGTATTATAATAATGTTTCCAACAAAACTTAATCCTTTATACTGCAGGCTCTTCTCTGGATAAAATAATATCAAGCCTGACTGATTTGAAAGCAAGGCTTGATTCAAGGAAATGTATCTCACCAGAAGTATTTGCAGAAAACATGATGCTGAGAGAAAGAACTCACCACTTAGGTGAGTGGTAGACAATCAATGATATATTTGATCTTGATTAAGTCATAGTTGGTGTATGCTCATGGAAATGAATAGGACCTGTATCAGAAAATTTGGCGAGTTTGTTGTTTTCTGTCAAATCCATCTTTTCTAAGATGACATAAAGGACAATGTACTGTACATTAAAACTTAAAACTACAGATACATAAAAATATTAGGTTTTTTTCTAAAAACAATAATGAAATGAATCTATAGCTTTTCCAATTATTAGGAAACTTTCTATCCAACTTGGGTTAGAGATATGTGGATAAGTTAGGCCATATCTAGGAAATAAAACCATCCCATTTGTGATTAATAAGGATTTGCAGCTTAAGCCCTGCATCCATCCCCTTTTAACTTCTGAGCTGAATTATCCGAATAATGTATTTTGTATCCAGATAATAAACCTTGATGCATAAAATGTATTACAGTTCCCACTAAAGGAGATTTGCTAATCATCGGGAAGGTTATTGACAGATTAGGATCAATAGCTTTTAAAAAATTATATTAGTTGCACTAACGTACTATGCAGCCCTACTGCATTCCAAGAAACATTTGTAACAAGGCTTGTTACTATCGACTTATCTTTAAAAATATGCAAATTTGTAGAAAACAAAAATGTCTAGTAACTTTTGGGTTTCTGTGTTCATGTGTAAGATTGCTTTGTTTTATTTTTTTAAGAAACAATTTCAAGAAAAAAAAAACTTGTTAAACTTTAATTCTCTTTTTACTTTTATTTTTGGGACCTTAACTTTATTCAAAGTAATGAGTCATCTGAAAAGGTGCTGATCGCTACAGTATGTTAATACCTGGGATAAAATGCCTATTTAGAAATTCTACCTCCCCACCCTCCTATTTTTTACAGCAAGCTATATCCCCCAGTGTTCAGTCGATGACCTTTTTGAGGGAACATGGTACTTAGTACGAGTGGATGAAAAGCACAGAAGGACATATGCCCGTCGTCCCATGGTGGGTGACAGACCTCTGGAAGCAGGAGTGGAAGTTCATCTGAACCTGGCTGGCGAGGTAACCGGGCAGTCATATAATCTCCATCCTTCCCTTATATCCAAGGGCAAGTGCACATACTGACTGGGTTTAAGACTGCATAATTGCGAGTCTTAATTATGGTTTAAAACTGCATAATTGCAAATTCCTTTCCCCTTTTGTTTTAACTATGACTTTGCTGAATGAAGTTGGAGTCTTGACCAAATAGAAATTCTGTTTAAATGCAAACCTGTGTGTCCTAAATACTATCAATGTTAGTGCTGATCAGTCTGCGTGACTCAAAGGAAGGGTATTCTTTTGGAAGAAGTGCAGCAATCTGCTTGCTTTCTCTCAAGCAAATTTCCTTGCTATTTTGTGTGTTGGTTTGCTGTTAACTTTCTTCTTTGGTATTTCTATTTCCTGAAAAACAAATAGCTGTGCAACAAGGACATGTAGCAAAGTACATCTGTACTTTGTTGTTATTCTGGCAACTCACAATCTTAAATCCTATTAACTCATGTCTATTCTCACTTTCTTGAGCTAATGTAAAAGAGTGTCCTCTCTCACATAGACATCTATGGAGATTCTCAGATATCCAGATCATGGTTCTCCCAAATCTGCTTTTTCAAGAGGCAACACTTCAGAGCTGAAGAAGCTTCTTGGATGAGAAGCGAAACGTCTTCAAAGAAAAACCAGAAAGTCCAATTGCCTCTTGAAAAAACACCTTTGGGACTCTAACATACACAGAGTTTAGTTTCTCCTATGTACCACATTTAGTTTTTGTGGCTCTGTATATTGTCCAAAAATTATAAATTGGACTTTTGTTAAATTTGGAACATGATACTCAAGATTATTTGTTTTCATTCTCCAAATTTTAGAGCATGCCAGGTTATTTCATACTATTGCTATTCAAAAGTATCCAATTCTTACCTAATTATAATTTATTGTCACCAATGTCCTTTAAATCTGGGGCATGGTTTTCTTTGGGATTTTTGGCATTCATTGTTCAATTATTCAGGTGAGAATAAATTGCCACCCCCAATATGTGGTAGGCCCTGACCTGTTCTCTCTCCATGTGCCTCAGTCAGGAGAAGTGAAACTGCCACTTGGTTATGCATTATAGAGAATAGTCTACACTAATATTACTAACATTATTTCAACTTTGGCAACTTAAAAATGCATGGACTTCAACTCCCAGAATTCAGCCTGAACGGTATTTAGTACTATGTAGCTCAAGTATTTACAACCATGTATTTATTATTATGCTGCTCTTTCCTTGTGTGTCATTAGGTTTTCTCATTATGTTTTGAAACACGCATTTAAAAGAACTGTCAGCTTTGTTTTTTGATGGGTTCTAATCTATGGCTTCTTTCTCCTTTTCCTAGCATATTCCCAGCCCTGCCAAGAAAGTACCACGAATTCCTACAAAAATGGACACTGAAGCAGTTGCTGTTACCCTTTCCAATGGGGAGCATTAAGACGCCTCTGTGAGGTGGAAGCCGATTAGATACGAGGAACATGGGGACATACATGGGATTAACCTGTTATAACCCACATTCAGCTGTACAGTACTGCTTAACTGGGGCATGAAAAATGTTAAGCTTGACGCTCTGTTGTCTGATGTGGTTTGTTGATGTATGTAGTTTAATAACACTAAAGTTCTTGTGCTTCTTGGAACTAAAATTACCAAGGGCTCTTTGTGAAAAAAGTTTTTATTAAAAAAACAGGAATAGGTTATGTAACTTCAGTTGTTGTCCTCCTCCTCCTACCCTTTTTTGACTAAGATCTCTATAACATTTTCTGAAACTAGTTTCCAGAGAAGAAGCCAGATTTGTTATAAAAGTCATTATTGCGACCAGTTATTGTGATTTAAAGCCTTTCATATCTCTGTTTGATCTTAGTGTTAGGGTCCTGTGTGCCTTAACAATAAAAATGCCCTAAATCTTAAATATGACTCTGATTCCACTTTTCAGAATTCCCCACATTTTTGAGGTCAGTGCAACTCACTTGTTCTTCAAGGTGCTAATAATTGGATATAGGTTTTTTTTTCAGTTGTTCTTTCTATCCTATCCAAAAAACTGCAGGCATGTAACTATTGATAACTTGGCTTCCAGTTGTGTGTGTGTGTTTACACTTTTGTAAACGCCTTTGCTTCCCTTCTTCTAAATACGATGTTTCTGTTCTGAGCAGATTTTCTTTGTTGAAAGTACTGTCCAAATAGTGGCCATTTAATTAAAAAATGGTTGGAAAATAAAATTTTTGGAACCTTTCCCTTGTAATCTTTTATAAAGGTTACTCAAGAGTAGGTTTTGTATCATTGGCTTCCAGGTGATAAAGATCTGATCAGATGTTCAACCCAAGATCAATGATCCTGAACATTTTGTGTTGTTTTAGGGATGTGTTGAAAAGTTTTTCTGCAAGAATATCTGTGGTTTTGACTTGTGTAAGTTGTTCGATATTTCAAGCTTATTTAACATTCAGTTTCACCTCTGAAAGCATACTCAAAGACTGCAATCTCCAAGCACTTAACACCAGACATGCCTGTTTCAAAGACCACTCACCAGATAAGCATCTAGCTTGCTCGATGTGGCTCCTATGTTGATTGCCAGTCATGGACAGCAAAAACCTAGAGCATTAGTCAAGGGAAATGCATTACTTGTAGGCTGCTTTTTGGCCTGTGAGTTTTCCTTAAGAATGATTTCTGTAGATCTCCATCACACTAAGCATTTGAACCCTTGCAAATATAGACTTCACTGAGAGAATCCTTTTACCTTTTGGATGAATTGGAACTTAAGAAGGAAAAAAAACCTTCCTGGCTTGTAGAATATAATGCATTTATATTAAAGTTTCTGTTTTGGTTCCTTTTCGTTTAAAATAGTTCAAAAAGCATTGTCTAATAAAACTTGAAGAACTAATGCAGATTGTGCAAACATCACAAGACACATGGTTTTTGTGTTACATAGCTTTTCTTTTTTAAAGTGACAAAAGTTTGGCAATCTCTAAATATGTATATCCTTTGACTTAACATTAACTGATTAAACTGGTGGCCTAAGACCTGTGGGATTCATTTTTATGTCAGAAATGTATCCAGTCCATTGCAGGCAATGGATGGGCTGAGAACTGTAGCACAAATTTAACCTTTATAAACCTCACAAACCAATGAGGCAAATGCCTTGTAAAAATAAATGTTAAAACTCTTTGAATCTTTTGCGTCAGTGAAGTTATGCTTTGTATCCTATGAACCTGTCAACAAGGAATTAGTAGGAGACATTTCAAGACAGATCTATGTAATTAAGCAGGTAAGTCATCCATGGTTGCACTGGGTGCTATGGTGCTTTAAAGATTAGCCTAATTATAAGTATATGCTTTCTTGGATCATGGTCCAGATACATGGAGTACAGGAGCCATGTAAAAATAAAATGATCTTTGAAGTGCTGCAAAATTATGGGTTTTACTGCAAAAGACTTAACAGCCTCCAGGCTGTTGCTGTATGTTCAGATTATACATGCTTTGGAATCAGAGCAAGTTTTGGCATGTCCTCTTCTGCATCATCATTTTAGAGAGATCTGATGCAACAAATGGATTTGGAAATTCAGTTGAGAGGCTAAATCAGCTACCACTTGATAGTAGTATCAGAGTAGTAGTGAAGGTATAGAAAAAAAATAGGTAGAAAATTAGAACTCTCTCTTCATCCTATTTTGATGGGGTGAGGGTGGGGAGATGTTTCTTCCGATTTTTTCAATTTGATATTTTTTAATCCTCTCCATGCTTTCCTATTTCAACTGTGTTATAGTACAATTCCATATCTGAAGGAAAATGTTAATGTGAGGAAATTGCCTTTCGGAGAACATGCTTCTGATCTTAAATCAGAAACATTTTGAATAATTAAGAGTTCCTTCCCATTTGTAATGTCAAGGGTGGTGTCAGCACAGTAGTGTGGTGAGAATAAATGGATCAGAGTCACAGAACTGGAAAGGACAACCAGAATCACCCGGTTCAACCCTCTGCCATGTGTGGCCAACCAGTTAAACTATCCATGGGAAATGGCTGTACAGCTTCCTGAAAACTCCAAAAATGGAGACCCTACAACCTTCATAAGATCACATATCTTACTAAGCCATAATGTAGTTTATGTGCTTGTTTGTGGCTTTATATTGATATGAACTCAGCCCTGGGGTATGCAATTTGTTTATGGTATAGTGTGTTGTGGACATTCAGCTAACTGACTTATTCGACAAACAAAGAGTTACTATGATTTATGAACTCCCATCAATGGATATGCGCAACATCCATATGCGATCTAGATCACAGGTGTCAAACTTGCGGCGTCACGTTGCCGTCGCGTGACGTTTCACATTTTCCCCATTCGCAGAACTGGGGTGGCCGTGGCCTGCGTGTGACGCATCTGGCCCGCAAGCTACCAATTTTACACCCCTGATCCAGATTTAAAACAAAACATGGATATTAAACATAACTACTTTGTGGATTCTGCTCCCATTGGAGTTTACAAACTGTAAACACCAAGTATTTGGAGCAATCTAAATAGTATCTACAGAATTCCCAGATTACATGTTTTAAAATTGTATTTACACAGAGACAGCTAATGTTTTATAAGAGCATCACATCCAGGCATTAATGAATGCTTGTTAATTCTGGGTGAAGAACTGGTCCGTCTGCCTGGGCATGTTAGATGATACAATGAGGTAGGAGTGCCCCTATTTAAAAATCATACTCTTGGCATCATTTGGTTTTCCTGCTGGGAAATCCCAGGAAGCCTCCTCTCAAAAGTGGCTTCAGCTAACCCTGATGTCAGAAAACAGACAGCCAGAGCATCTGTAACACTAGCTTCCTCTTGACTTGCTAGATGTTTACTTCTAGAGATATAGCTACCTAAGTCAATGGGTTTTAAACTTTTCCTGCCATTGCTATTTGATGATTGAATGACAAATTTACATGGAAAAATACTGTGTTTTCATGAAAATTATGGTGCTTGAGTTTAAAAACCAAATGTGTTGTTTCAGAGTTGGTGCTGACAAGCACATATAGTACACATAGTTAAACGTCTATGGGGATTCTCAGTCATCCAGGTCATGGTTGTCCCAAAGGTGCTTTTTCAAGAGGCAACTGGCCT